>JAADWY010000044.1:0-89578 GCA_023336355.1 Pythium dissotocum | reverse complement strand
GGATGATGGATAGCCGACTACGAACGGCGTACAGATCAGCCAATGCGATGTCGACGCCGTCGATGAGGATGCGGCCGGAGACCAACTCGTGGATACGGAAGAGTGCCATGGTGAGCGAGGACTTGCCTGCGCCAGTGCGTCCGACGAGTCCGATCTTTTCGCCTGGTCGGACGTGTAGCTGGATGTTCTGGAGTACTGGTCCGGAGAGGTCGTCGTACTGGAAGGAGACGTTGTCGAAGACGATCTCGCCGGCATGTGGCCATGTCTGGGGTAGGCAAATTGATCTTCTAGTGGTTTGATCTTGCACCTGCTCTAGCGTTATGGCTCCGTACTCTTGCACCCGTTGGACCTTCACCATATCGGATCCGCTCTCGAGCAAAATTGAGTTGACAGCAGCCAAACTTGACGTGAGAGAAACCATATAGTGCAGCGCGAGTCCGAACAGAGGAATCAACGAGTCACGTCGCAACATGACTGCGAGGATGAGTGCGAACAGCAGCAAGGTATCGACCTTGAAGAACTGCAGGAGACTCCAGCTTTGCATGACGCTGTCGGCATGCTTCATCTGGAGCAGTTTGTCCAAATACTGGTGATGGTCACGACGAAATCGAGCGACTTGCGATGGGCCGAACGCTTGAATAACATGTCGACCGCTGGTTGCTTCGGAAATGGCATCGAAGCAAGGAGAATAACTTGAGCCGACAAGCCGTCGCACCTCTAGAGCGACTTTCAGGTGGTAGCGGCTCTTATAGAGCAGCCACATCACGACGGGGATCACGCTCAACATCTCCGGCATGATGCATATCAGCACAAGCCACGGCATGACGAAGCCGAGAAACGTGTATGCACCTTCCAGGATGACGTAATTCACATTTTCGTCGACCATACGCACGTCGACGCTGAATCGAGTCATGATCTCACCAATCGGTTGGTTGTAGAAGAACGACATCGGTGCAAACAGTACCCCACACACCATGCGGTCGAAGAGTTTTTCTGCCGTTGTCGATGTGCGCCGAACAACGAACAGCGATCCCATCAATGCCCCGAGGCTGCACAAGCCCACCGCCAGCAGAAATATTTCGAGGCTGTGCATGTCGCGGGAGTCAGTGTGGTAGATCCGGACTTGATCACTCCAAGAGCAGATCCACAGGTGGCCCGCGATCAAGCATGCGCGTGACATGGCGTAGAGAGCCATGAACGGCTGAGCGAAACCCACGACTCCGCCACACAGCTCAAGGTATCCGACTGCTGACTGCAGTGGACCAACCAGTGCGCTGGTGTCTTCGGCGCCGTTGATCAAAACCCCAGCACGTTTGACTGCGGTTTTCTTGCCTTCTAAGCGATGCCACTCCTTCTCGATGCGCGTCGACTGCATTGAAATGAGACACAAGCGAGGCCTCGAAGGTGCATTCTCTGTCCCCCCTTCAACAGGTGAAGGCAGAGGGGTGGCGGAACCCATCGAAGAAAGGGTGCTCATACTGAGCATCCGAGTATTGGTTGTGAGCACACGTCGATTTGATCGGCCAGCAATCGCACCTCGAGTCCGTGGCTGTAACTGCTCGACAAATACACGATTATCTCGCAAATGAACCACTTGGTCCACGAATGGAGATGAAATCACCTCGACGTTGTGCGTTGCCAACACGACCGTCTTGTGTTTGAGCAAGTCGATGATGCAACGCCGGAAGATGTCGCCTTGCACAATCGCGTCCACACTCGACAACGGAGAGTCCAGCAAATACACATCGGCGTCCGCGTAGCAGGCTCTAGCCAATGCGATGCGCGCCTTCTGCCCACCGGACAGCGTCAAACCTTTCGGTCCGATTACCGTATCATCCCCGAGTGGCAGAGCACCGAGATCGCGGAGCAAGCAGCACGCGTGAAGCACGTTGATGTACTTCTCTTCGTCGAACGGCAGTCCAAACAGGATGTTGTTACGGATGCTAAGCGTTTGAAGCCAAGGGTCTTGAGAGCAGTACGCGATTCGTCCTCGGACATGGATACTGCCTCTTGTGGGGTTGAGGAGGAGCGCGTTGTCGATCATGGCTTCGAGTAGACTGGACTTGCCAGCGCCGGTGTTGCCGTGAATGACCGTGAGCGATCCAACTGGCACGACGAGGTTCACCATAACTAACAGAGGCCCATCCTCAGACCGTCCAACTGCCGCGTTGAGAATCTTCACAGCGTATCGACTCTCGAAGTCGACAGGTACACTATCAGACTCTGGTGAACTGGTACTCGCTCGTTTAGTTGTTGTCAACCCAGTCTCTCCACTGGATCGTGGAGACCGCTGGCTGTCTTCGATGAACTTCAGCGCTTGCTTCAATGCCACACTCGCGGTCGGTACTAGGTATATGAGCCATACCACGCTCCCGATGAGCCACTTCACTCGATACAAGATCGACAATGCTGCAAACGCCATCGCTGGATTGAAGTCTCCAACACGATGCACGGAGAATAGCACGGCGAACGAGCCGGCGAGCACAATCTCGGGCAAAACGATGAGCAGGGACCTCCAGGCCGCGTCGATGAGCTGAGTCATGAGCACATATGAACGCTCGTGCTTCCGCTGACGTCGAATCTTCTGAAGGAAGCGGCTCTCCCAGGCATGCAGTTTGATGCTCTGCATTGTCTTGAAGCATTCGCTCATGATCTGGAGGCGCTCGCCTTGACTCTTGTGTAGATGCTTTGCCACTCGCTTGTTCAAGTGACCAAAAAGAAGCGCGATGAGCTGCACAGCGGTGGCCGCGATGATACTGCCAAGCACAGCGTCACCGAGGATGTAGTACAACAGGTACAAATTGGCAGCGAGGCTGAGCGGACTGAGCAAGATCGAGTGGTTGCATCGGATCAACTGGTGCACGGAGCTGAGCTCGAAGAAGAGATTCGATGGCTCGGATCCAGTGACGTCCAGCGACCATGTTGACGTCACACTGGCGTCGAAGACGAAGGTCTGAAGAGCGCCCACTATGCGAGTTGCGATGATCGAGTCGAGGTGGTCGCCGTGCTGCTTGGCCACTTGTCCCACCACTTTGATCACATGACGAGCCATCAAGACCCCCACAATGAAGGTGACTGATGTTTCCTCGTTCGTCACAGCAGCAATCAGCACGTACATCAGCAACGGGTTGAGCACGTCGCCCACTGCTCCGACGAAAGCCAACAACGCGCTCTTCAGAATCAACCGCCAATACAGACGCCACGCCGTCCGCACGAAGTCACGTGGCTGCTTCATGTGCGCCATGAACTGGTCGTACGTCGCTGCGCTGCGGTCGTCGTCATCCAGTTCAAACACGTCTTCTATTCGAATGGTGCGCGTCTTGGAAACGTCGACAAGATACTCGAACCACAGAAAGAAGAGCCGCGAGAGAGGTGACGCCTGGTCTATCAGCGACGATCTTGCGCATGGTTGTGTAGCTGTTGGGTCGCTTGGTGCTGGAGAGCTCTTTGTGGATGAGGAGAATGAGCCGTAGGCGGCAGACGGCTTGGTGAAGTCACCGCTCTTCTTCGATATTCCCATGTTGCCTCGTCGATTGATTCTGAAGATAGAGTGCAACGCTCTCTGGTAAAGCCGCCCACCAATAACCCAGAAACAGTCATCGAAGCAGATTGGGTTATTTGGGTGATTGAACGACCGTTTTGCCCCGTCTGGCTTTCGTCTGACTGACCTGCTGACGACGAGGGTGTCTCTGACGATGAGCTCTGCCGCGACGACGTGGCCGCTAGCGACGCATTCGCCGCGAGCACGAGGCCCCCGCAACATGAGAACGAAGATGACGATGCTGCGCTTAATGGTGGCGGTTGTCTGTGTGGTCAGCATGGCACTGGCGCGAGTGGAGGCGGTGCACACGGCGGCGTTCAGCAGCGAGACGTACCGGAGATTGGAGCGCGTGGACCCCGAGACGGTCGTGCCGCTGGCTATCACGCTCAAGCCGGACGACTTCCGCGCACTGGAAGAAAAGCTGTACAGTGTCTCAGATCCCATGTATGTGCTAGCTGGTGGTTATCATGGTTATTGGGGGAATGGATACATGGAGTGGATGAAGCTGAGTAGTAGCTGACGTGACCTAGGAACTTCAACTACGGACGCCATTTAACTCGTGAAGAAGCAGACGCGCTTGCTCGCCCTCATGGGCGAGTGCTTGCTGCTGTGCGCGAGTGGATCAAGCCCTTCGCAGGAAAGGACACGCGCTTCTCGGAGACGACCAACACGTTGAAGGTATGTCATCGCAGGAGGGAGTTAAATGGAGCGGAATACTGATGGGTGTGTGGTGATGACGCGCAGACGTCCATGCCAGCTCGACAACTGGAGGAGCTGCTGAAAACCCATTTGCATCATTTCGAGTTCACTGCGAATGACGGCGACGACTCCCGGAAACGTCGGCTTGTGCGGGCCTCGACGGGTCTCACTGTCCCCGACCATCTCTCCGAGGCGATTGCCTTCATCAGCGTCAACACGCACCCTCTGCATCTGCGGTCTCTCGCTGCATCAGCTCCCTTGGCTCTTTCGGCCCCATCAGCCCCATCAGCGATCGGAGGCGGAACTCTCGAAACGATCCGCAAGCTCTACGGGATCGCGGACGACCTAGTGGTCACGAACGCCTCCAACTCGCAGACCGTCCCATCGTTCTACCACGAATCGTGGAGTCCTGACGACCTCAAAGACTTCTTCAAGGACTATCTGGCAGGCGAATCGATTCCTCGGATCGTCGAGAACGGCGACCGCAAGAACATCCCTGACCGTGCCAGCATCGAAGCCTCGCTTGACGTCCAGTACATCACTGGTGTCGCGCGCAATACGACGACGTACGTGTGGACTATGAACGGCAGTAACCCGTTCTCCGTGCAAGACGAGCCATTCGCTGCGTTTGCTGAGGCCGTACTGGCGCTGGAAAAGCCGCCGTTGGTCGTGTCGATCAGCTACTCCGATGATGAAGAACACATCTTCAACGTCAGCGCGGACTACGCGCGCTCGTTCGACACCCTGCTCATCAAGATGGGCCTACGAGGCATCACGGTCTTGATTGCGAGTGGTGATGACGGTGTGGCTGGCCTGCGGCCCGAGTTCGAGAAGATTCCTGAAGAAGAAGCGTGCAACAAGCACGGTCCTCAGTGGCCGTCGGCGAGTCCGTACATCACCTCAGTCGGCGCTACGATGATACTCAATAGCCAGACTCCAGAAGAAAGCTTCTTCTGGACAAATGAGGAAGTCGTTTGCAGCGGCGAGGTTGGCGGTATGATCACAAGTGGTGGTGGGTTCTCGAGCATCTACGGCATCCCTGAGTACCAGCGCCGTGCCGTGGATAGGTATCTCAAGAGCAAGCGGATCCCAACTCGCGCGGGGTTCTTTAACGCAAGCGGACGAGGATATCCAGATATTTCAGCATTGGGTGCGGGTTACAAAGTCCACTTGAAGGGACACGTGACATCCGTGTCAGGTACATCGGCGTCAACACCAGTCTTGGGGGCCATGGTGACTCTGTGGAATGATATCCGGTTGAACGCCGGCAAGTCTCCACTCGGGTTCATCAACCCGCTGATCTACTACCTCGCCGAGCATGAACCGACTGCATTCTTCGACGTCGTCGTCGGTAACAACGCCGCGTCGAAGGGCAGAGCACGTACTTGCGAAGACTCGTTTGGAGCGACTGCCGGTTGGGACGCAGCTACTGGTGTGGGGACCCCCAACTTCGCAGTGATCTCGAACTTTATTCGTGGACTGGAAGATAAATTCAGCCTCACGAATGTGTCAACACCAACCGCGTCTCCTGCCTGCGACTTGAAGGCGAGCACACCGTCGAACTCCACCGCGGCCCAGAGTCTGAGCAAGACAAGCATCCTCTCCCCTATCGGCGCAGCAGCCCTCGCCGTGTCGGTGCTCGTTGCAGCCGTTCTCGTCGTTGTGCTTGGCATTCGTGTGTACAAGCACTGGCGACGTACCCAGTACTCATCTCTCAACTCGGAAACGAACGGCACGCGAGATGAGCGAAGCAATTCTACGCCACCAGGATCGCCAGCGCACAGCCCTCGCGGTAGCATGATCGGCCAAGACGATGAGGACTTCGAGTTGCCTGGGAAGCTGGAAGCTGGCGGGGTAGAAATGAGTGAGATCAGCCTCCACGACTAAGCCTGGATCACAATAGACGGGATTTTGACGCTGGTTCTGGCGTCACAGTTCGCAGCTCGAAACTACAGATCGCCATACGAACAGCATCCGTGATGATGACGCGCTCAACCCCGTCCGCAGTCTTTTTCGGCGTGAGCACGAGTCCAGTCGGTCGCTGGAAACAGTTTTCGGGTTCCAAATTGCTTCCAAACGTCGCGACGAATGTCCCGTTGTGGCGAAATACAGCCACGCTGTGGTTGTTCATGTCTGTGACGAGCATGTAGCTACTCTTGTGATCATACGTGATGGCCAGTGGAAGGATGGGTTGCTCAAACGGCGTGTGGCTTGTGTCGATGATGTAGAGAACTCGATCGTCTTCCATATTGAAGACTTGAATACGATGGCTTCCTGATTCACCGACGCATAACTTGGCGTCTCGATACGGGCCGAAGTTGCAGCTCGGTACTTGAGAAAGAGCGCCACAAACAGCGACTGCGCTTGGAAAGTTAAACTCGCCGGGCGCAGAGCCTTGTTCCTGACCGATTCGACGTACGAACTCACGCGTAATCAAGTCAAAGACCTGGACGCGGTGATTGAGCTGGTCACAGACATATAACGACCGGTTCTCGAAGACAGCGAGTCCTTGAGGAGATTCAAAGTAGCCGTCAAGGTGACCAAATCCCTTGCCGATGCGTCCTTGGAACTCCCCGGATTTGGGATCAAACACAGAAATGGCATTGTTGCCACTGTCCGAGACAAGTAGTCGCACTTGATTGCCATCTAGATACGTGGCCATGCACGTTGGGAACCGTAGCTCACCCGGAAGGAATCCTTCAGAGCACAGAGCCTGATCTCCGTATGTCGTCGCACCAATGAACCTGGAGAACTTGAGTGTTGGGTACTGAAGCACGGCGATGCGATGGGACATCGGATCGCTAACAAACAGCTCGTCTTCGTTGAGTACGGTGGTGTGGCAACTGCTGAGGCCCTTGCACACTGCGGTTCGTTCGGACTGGGCACTGACGGGAAGACTCGTCCACACCGACCGCGAACCTTCAACGTTGTAAATCAAGATATTGCCATTGCGACGATCGACAACGACAACTTCACCGTCTCTCGCTGCGTACGCGATGGTCAGCGGGTGATGAAAGCGAGCCGAGTCTTCGCGGATCGCGGCGACGTTGTGCGTGATCTTTTGGTACAGCGAGCTGGACGGATGAATACGCTCAGCGGTCTTGAACAGCGTCGACACGTCCGATCCGTCAATCGATGGTAGAGCCAATCCGATACTCGCGTAGTATTCCAGCAGCTGAGCGTAATGCTTCGCAATGAACTCTTGATGGAAATGAATCTGGTCGATGCCGGAGAGCAGCGACAACACACGACGAAACTCGCCAGATTCGTTGAGGATTTGGACGCGGAAGTTGCCTTGGTCAGCCACGATCATATCAAACTGCTCGCTGGAGATGACGTCGTCGCCTATGGGCACGCCACGCGAAATCGCTCGCTAGCAAGATACACACAACACGCTGGTAAGCATCGATCCTATATAAAACGAATGAACAATCCCGCCATACCTTGCGGACATTGGCGAGCTTAACGTCGCGAGGATCCATAAACTGACCGGGTTCGCTGCCTTTCGAGCCGAATGAACACACGAACACTCCTCGCTTGGTGTAGGCCACAACACGACTGTTGCCCCGATCACACACGAGTACATGATAGTGAGACACATCGAGTCCGCCTGGCTTGTGGAGTTGTCCCCTCCCATGGCCCTTTGATCCAAACGAGCGAACAACCGTAATCGGCGACTTCGCCTTCGGAGCTCCTTGATTTTCACGTCGAAATGCCGTTGGATTGAAACTCAGAACGTGGATGCCGTGCCTCGTTTGATCGCTCACGAAGAGTTCGCTAGCAGTGTCGTCCACGCAAATGCCTCGAATGCGGACTCCTCGTCCACCGGTTGACGTTGAAGCAATGGATTGGGAGTTGAAAGTCGCGACGAGTGCAGGCGATGCCTTGACTACGATATCGATTCCTCTTGACGACGTCGTCAGCGAGTTGTAATATGTCACGACAAGCTGGTTGATATCGTAGACGCCAACGAGGCAGAGCTCTGCATTACACACTAGAAACCCACACATTTAGTGAACAAAACGCTAAAGTACGATCTTGAAGAGTGTTGATAACACACCAATAAGGTGACCAGACCGTGTCGTCGCCTAAAAATGAGCTCATGCGTGAATTGTGCCTTTCACTTTAAACGACCACAGTGAACTACTCACCAGCGACGTGGGAGGAGCCGTGGTAATCGACACGTTCCCATCAACGCCGTACTCGATCACGATCCGGAACAGCACCTTGAGATCTCGGAGTCGATGGACGTTGATATGGCACGACGTATCCCCAACAAACACGACGTTCTCGCTCAGCGCCGCGATCGGATTCTCCAGTGACGACAGCGTCAGCACAGCACAACACAGTGGCAAGGCACCACTTCCATCAGATCCCGTCGACGAGCAAACCACCTCATTCACACAGAAAGCGCCGATGAGTTTGAGCTTGCGCTCGATCGCGAGCACGCGGTTACGCTCATTGGCCTCAATACTCGCGATCCTCGCCAGCTCTGCCTCGCGCTTGCGACGCGCTTGCTCGATCTCGTCCAGCGCTCGTTGCTCGGCGGCAATCCGCTCTACAATACGCATAAGCATATAGTGGTATCGATCTACTTCTATTTGGGCTGTGGCTCGTGCGTACCGTCTTCTTGCCGCTTGAGCTCGCGCTCCTTTTGCAGCCGGAGATCTTCTTGGCGCTTGCGGGCTTCGGCTTCCAGTCGCTGGTTCTCCAGTTTCTATGATAACAGCACATAGAGTGAGCCCATGAGCTCAATGCCACCCACTCTCATCTGAGGCAACGCACGCGCTGTCTGCGCTTCTCCGCGATCGCGTTGGCGCTGCCTTCATCACCATGACTCGTCATCGTACCCCACCATTAAGCGTCACTTCAAGGTTGACTTCTCAAGCTCACCGTTAAGTTCGCAGTGAGTTTTAGGTAAGTACGGATCCGCATTTTGCGCGGGATCGTACTTAGTCGAATCGCAGTCATCCCGCCAAAATTCGAACCCAGCTTGAAAGGCACACACAATCACAACCATGGCGTCGACGACCGCGCCTCTATTGCCGACGGGCGCTGCGGCTGTGGCTCTCGGCAGCGCTACGACGGGCATCCAAGAGATCACAAGGAGGCTCCAAGACGAGAGGGATGCGCTGCGCAACAGCGTCGAAGATCTGACGCGCCAGCTCAGCCAGGAGCGCGCCACACGTGGAAGTCTGGAACACGAACTCCAAGTGAAAGAGCTCGAGATCCTCCATGAGCAGCAGCGCACACGCCAGGCGAAGCAGACGCTGCAGGAGAAAGTGATGCAGTTGGAGAAGGAGCTGGACGACGAGAAGGCCATGCACCAAATGGCGATCATGGGACGGAATGTGGCCGCTGACAAGAACCAGAGTCTCGCGGCCGACGTGAGGGAGATGGAAGCCAAGTTCAAGAAGGAACTCGGAAAGAAAGAAACGCTGTCTGCTGAGCTGGACCAAGCAAGAGAGGAGATCCAGATGCTGTTGATGGAGCGTGATGCGATCATCCAGCGCACTGAGGCCGATGCGAAGCGCGTGCGTGAGCTGTGGGCTCAGATCAACCAGGAGCACGAGACCCAGACCGATGTGTTTCGTGAGGAATTAGAGGCTGTTCAAGAGGCAAAAGACGAATCAGAAGAGGCCATCGCGGAGCTTCAGAGCAAGGTGGACCAACTGGAAGCAAGCTTAAAGACTGCCGTGGATGAGAAGGCGGCACTAGAGAACAAGATCGCAGAGTCGAGCAACGAGAAAGACCTGATGAAGTCTCATTTGGAGCGCGAGCGAGACCGTGAACGAGATGCTGGGCAACACAAGAGCCAACTGGAGCTGCAGCTACAAGACATGAAGAGCAGATGTATGCTGCTAGAGGAACGCGAGCGGATCGCTGTGAAGCAGAAAGATCTCGCAGAAACAATGGCAAGGAAAGCGGAAGCTGAGCTGGGGGCGAGAACAGAGGAGCTGCTGGCCCTGAAGACCGAGTTCAGCGATCTGCTAGACAAGCACGAACGATACGCGGAGGAATTCAAGCAGAAAACGCGGCAGCATGATGTCGAAGCCAAGCTGAGGCTCAAGAAACTCGAACAGAGCAAGAAGTGTGCCGAGGAAATGGCACTGCTGCGGAAACGCGAAGTCACCGAGTACAAGCAAGTGATGCGATCCGTCAACCGTCGTCTCAACGAAGCACGAGAGAAGCAGCAAGAGTTCCAATCCAACCAAGTCAATGAGATCCACGCAGCGCCAAAATCACTAAGCATCTATCGCCATTAAACACGAAGTTGTCACTGTGATGCGCCATTCTAAACGATGTTGATCTCCAAGAATGGCTCGTTCTCGCGAATGCGCTCGAAGTTGAAGCACGATGCGTCCTTGGTCTGGTACTTGCCGTGTGAAATCAACTCAGCGACGGCACGTCCGGCACCTGGAGATTGCTGGAGACCGTGGCCGCTGAAGCCGTTGATCAGGTACATGTTCGGAACATCGGGGTGGATGCCAATGATACCGTTCTATAGTACAATAGAGAAGACCTCTCAAAGATTAGACACATAGACGAAATAGAGGAAGTCCCAAAATGCGATTTGAGCTCGTACCTGGTCGAAGGTGTTGTACTCGTACCAGCCCGCCCAGGAGTTCAAAAGCTTGATGTCCTCGAACTTCTGAACACGCTCAGCAATTGTGGGCCAGATCACGTTCTCGAAGATCTCGTGGTCAGGACAGTCGAGCTCGTCATCGGAAATACCGTTTGGATCGTTGGCTTCTTCAGGCGACACGCCACAGATGAACTGCCCGTTGTTGCCTTCGCGACGGAAGTAGACGCCAGTAGGATCCACGACTAGTGGCGACGCCGAAGAGCCCTTCCACGTCTCTTCGTGTGGGCAGCGAAAGACGAAGATGCAGCGCTTACTGCACACGTAGTAGAAAGAACCATCAGTCAAACAGCGTTGATCGTAGGAAATACCTCTTGATCGTACCGTGGCTGCACAGGGTAGTCGTAACTTCCACATGCCTCGAGCAGCTTGCTTGCCCACGGACCCGCAGCATTCACGACCTTGTCCGCCTTGATGCTCTTACGCGTCGTGCTGTCACCGTTCTTTTGGTCGAAGTGCACGCTCTTGATGCAGTTGGTGGCGTCATCGAGGTCGAAACCCTTGACTTCGCCCTGGATCACGTCCACACCCAACTCGATGCTCTTGCGCTTCAGCGCCGTCAAATACGACCACGGATCGAACCAGCCTTGATCCTTCATGCCGAGCGTACCGGCGACGACGCCCTCCGTCGAGAGCCATGGGAATCGAGCACGGAGCTGCTCAGGGTTCAGGAGCTCCACACTCGCGTCCGCCTCGCTGCATACACAATAATGCAATCAAATCAGAATCTAGCCCTCCTCCAACACTTCCAATTAGAGCAAGCATACCGTTGAACTCGGTGGTTTCGCTCGAGCACGTGGCGGCCGTTCTCACTCGCCAGGAATAGGTAGCCGCCTTCGACGAACTGGATGTCCGGCTCGTCTTGTCCTTCCACACGGAGACGCGTAGGAATCGAGCGCAAGAACTCCGAGCCGTACTGACTGAGCAAGATGTTCGCTCGCTCTGAGAACTGGTGGCGGATGCCGCCGGCCGAGAGCATCGCAGACGCACGCTTGTACTGCAGAATGGACGCAAAAGATCAGAAAATCCTCGCTCTTCGCGCCTCCATGCCATACACGTTTGTCCACTCACCGTAGGATCACGCTCCAGCACTGCAATCTTCAGGTCCGTCGTGGATGCCAAGTGGTAGGCCGTGGAGCAGCCCATGACACCGCCACCGGCGATCACGACGTCGTACTTGTCCGCTGCGCCGCCTGTCGACGCGACGCCTCGCACGGCCGTGCGCTTGGCGGCGATCGAGCACATGGCGCTACTGCTGCACACACGCATTGCATTAGCCTTCTACCCATTGGTCACCTACCAGCGAGCGCCGCTGGGCTACATAATGCGTCGCTTACCGTTGCGCATTGCGAGTCAACATCATGTTCTGTTCTAGTCGCCGGTCAATCTCGGAATGACGTGGAAGTGAGCCATCTTCCTCGCTCTGCTAAAACCGATTGGACGGCAATAACGTCCCGGTGGCTCCTCTCAAAACCGATTGAACCTGTCCAAGTTCAACTGTCTCCTTTTTTTGCAGATATCCCCCGAAATTTACCCGAAATTTACCGTTCGTATCAAATCAGTCAGTTAAGAACACAGAGGGGTACGCTTTCCTTTCTGGTTACACACGAGTAAGACAATGGCTTGGCGATGAAGCTGGCGACGTCGATGCCCGAGTATGGGTCCTTCTCGCCTCGGCAGCTCCATGTAGACGCCACAAAAGCCACCACCACATCACACACAACACCGCAAGATACCGACAAGGATACAGAGGAACACGTGTACCCGGATTCACGGCAGACGCCGCTTCTCGCAAGGCTTTTCTTCCTTTGGTTTGAGCCGCTCGTGGAAATCGCCAGTCGGCGCCGTGTCCAGGCGGCCGATGTGTGGGATTTGCCGCAGGAATACCGAAGCAATCGAGCATACGAAGAGTTCTTGGGCGTCTACAAGTCCACTGGCTCGCTGCTGTGGTCCATGGCGCGGTGCTACTGGCCGTACTTCGCCAAGAGCGCCGTGCTGGCCTTCTCGAGCATCCTCTTCAGCATCGCGCACCCGCTGCTTCTGTACGCCGTCGTGCGGATCTCCATGTACGCAGAGCCACGTGAAGAAGTGATCTTGGTCATCGCGCTGCTCGCGGGCATTCTCTTCGCCAGCGTGGCCTCCACGACATTCCACCGCCACAGTCAGAAGGTGTTGCTACTCGCGTCCACGAAAGCTGTCGGCGCCATCGAGACGCTGCTGTTTGACCGCGCGATCGGCTCATTACGACCGCCATCATCACCATCGTCACCTCCTGGCAGTCAGAGCAAGAAGAGCAGCGCCGGTATCTCCAGTGCCAACGCGTCGTTCCTCTTCCACGAACTGGGCAAGATCTACCACGTGTTGTCCATCACCCACACGCCGTGGGTGTACACACTACACGTGACTGCCAACCTGTACATGCTGTATCTGATCATCGGCGACGCGTTCGTGGTCAGCATCGTGTCGGCGATCGTCGCGCAGGCCGTGGCGCTGCTGCTTATGTCGCTCGACGCCAAGAGCAGTCACCGCTGGACCCACTCACGGGCCGAGCGCATCCAGGTCGTGAGCGAGTGCGTCAAGAGCATCCAGACCATCAAGCTCCACGCCTGGGAGACGCGGTTCCTGCGACGCATCAAGGAGCTTCGCGACGACGAGGTCGACGCCAGCACGCAGCATCTCGCAGTCGCCGTCGTCACGCGGTCCATTCTGGCGGTCCTACCGGAGATCATCATGATCTTTACGTTCGCAGGGCTCACGTTCAGTGACAAGGGGCTCATGGAGTTCGATCCGGCGACCGTATTTGCGACCGTGGCGATTGTAAACCGACTCCACGGCACGTTTACGCTGTTTATCACCAACATCAACGACCTCGCGCGCGCCTACGTGTACTTGCAGCACTTGGAGAAAGTGCTGCATCGTCACCAGGAGCTCCACGAGCGGTGCTCGAAGCGATGCGAACGAACGATGATGCCGTGCCCGTCCTCACTGCCGTGTACCACGTCGCTGATCCACCAGCCGCAAGTGCGGATCCACGTAAACAACGCTATGGTCGCTCGCACGCTGGACGAGCCACTGCTGGTCAATGCGAGTCTGCTCGTGCGAAGAGGCGAGCTCGTTGTGATCCACGGCAAGGTCGGCGCTGGAAAGTCGACGTTCCTGAGAGCTCTTGTAGGCGACGCGCTGCAGCTGAATCGACGAGGCTCGATCGACGTCAAGGGCAAGATCGCGTACTGCTCGCAGACTCCGTGGCTCCAGACGCTGAGCATTCGGGAAAACATTCTGTTCGGCGAGCCATTCGACGAAGAGAAGTACTTGAACGTGCTCCACGCGTGTTGCCTGCTTCGCGATCTCGCTACTCTTCCGGGTGGTGACAAGACGGTCATTGGACCGAAGGGTCTGAACATTTCGGGTGGACAGAAGGCTCGTATTTGCTTGGCGCGGGCCTGCTACGCGGACGCCGACGTCTACTTGCTTGACGCACCGTTATCATCAGTCGACGCAATCGTGCAGAGCGACATTTTCCGACGGTGCTTCGTGCAGCTGCTCAAACATAAAACCGTGGTGCTCGTGACCCATAATCTGGAGATCGTGACCTCCCCGTTCGTCGACCAAGTCGTTCGCATTGACGACCATCAGTTCATCCACGAGACCGCCCTTGGTCGCGCGCCGATCACGAATCCGCAGCTTTCGTACCGACCACGCCGGTCCCTAAAGGAGAAGAGAATGCCTGGACAACGACGACAATCGACGGAGTCAGTTGCGAATCGTGAGGGCGAGTCCGTGAACGACTCAGGGGATCACCTGAGTGCCGCAGACGCCGGCCTTCTGCTCACATCATACGAAGGCTCTCGAGTCCAAGCCAAGTGGAAGAGCGTCGCCGCGAAGGTTGACACGTACATCGTCCCGGACGAAATGGATCCAGTGCTTCGCCCTGAGGTCGTGAGTGAGTACATCGCGCTCTGTGGCTCGGGCTGGTTCTTGATCCCACTAGGGTTCACGGCCGTGCTGGCTCGTGTGAGTCTCGTGGCGAGTGATATTTGGATCTGCATGTGGAGCGATCAAGTCGCTGAAAACGTCAAAACCCGAGGCGCGGCAGGCTACAAAGAAGATGACCGAGAACGGCAAACCGATGTCGTGGTCTACGCGACGCTCATCGTTGGGGCTGCAGCGATGACCTTCTACGGATCGGTCCTCACGATGCAGAGCTGCAAGGAAGCTGCGAACACGCTCTTTTCAAAGATGGTGGGGAGTGTGATCCACGCGCCGATGTCATTCTTCTACTCGCGACCGATAGGCGAGATCGTGAACCGGTTCAGCGGAGATGTCGTGCGTGTGGACAGCCGCATGCAGGAGCTACTGTTCAAGAATGCCACGTCGCTCGCGGGTATTGTGATCCCGTGCCTCGTGCTCATGGTGTTGACGCCGGAGATGATCCTCGTGCTGCCCGTCGTCGCATTCCTCGTCCACCGCAACCGACACCATCTTCGAATCGCGCTTGAGATGCTGCGGCACAGTGTCGCGAGCCTTTCTCCGTGCTACAATTCGATCGAAGAGTTTGTGGAAGGCCGTCGTGTGATCCAAGCCTTTGGGTGGAGCCAAGTCGATCGCTTCCGCAAGATCCATCAGCAGCAACTCGACCACATGCTCAAGATGACGTACGCGTACAGCATGTTCCAGTCCTGGAGCGTGCTCAAGTTCTTGAAGATCGACTTGCTGCTTATCGGAGTTCTCATCCTGTGTCCATTTCGACGCGATATGAATCCTGTCGTGCTTGGCCTCGCACTCAACTACATCTTCCTCATGAACTCGCAGCTCTTCAACTGGTACAGCTCCGCACTCGACCTGGGCACGAGCTTCCTCATGGTCGATCGCATCGTTGAGTACGCCGATATGTCTTCTGATGACGAGTCAGGTGCAATACCGGTAGGTGGACGCCACACCGCAGTACCAGCTTCATGGCCCACGAGTGGAGAGATCGTTTTTGACCGCGTTTCATTCCAGTACAACTCGGTTTCCGGCCCTGTCGTGAAGAACCTCACGCTTCGTATCTCCCCAGGCGAAAAGATCGGTTTGGTTGGCCGCACAGGCGCGGGCAAGTCCTCGCTCACGATGGCGCTGTTCCGCATCCACGAATTGATCGCCGGTCGCATTCTCGTCGACGGTATCGACATCGCGCTGGTAGACGTCCACACGGTACGATCTCGCCTGTCGATCATCCCGCAGAGTCCGCTGTTCTTCCAAGGAACACTACGAAGCTACTTGGACCCGTTTGAAGACTGCGACGACGCGGAGCTGTGGGCTGCTCTCAGGAAGACTGGGTTGGGTGATGCTGTGTTGCGAATGGAAGGCAAGCTGTCGGCGGAGCTCCACGAGAATGCTGAAAACTTGAGTCAGGGTGAGCGGCAGTTGCTGTGTCTGTCGCGGGTGATGCTGAAGCAGTCCAAGGTCGTCGTGCTGGACGAAGCGACGGCTGCGATCGACCACGACTCGGACGAGACGCTTCAAGGTGTTTTACAGCGCGAGTTTAAAGGCGCGACTGTCATTTCCATCGCGCATCGGCTCGAGTCGATTCTGGATTTTGACCGCGTGGTCGTGATGGACGAAGGCCGCATCGTGCAGTGCGGTACGGTCGAAGAGCTCGTCGCAGACGCCAATGGTCCGTTCTTTGATCTACTGGAAGGCGCGCTGCTTCGCATGTGATTCGTGAAACGAGTTTTACATTGAACGGGGTTTTAGACTACCTTCGGATACTCACGGCTACCAACTAGTCGTCCATCACGAAGCGTTCGAATGGGGTCTCGTCGCACACATTTTGGAGCTGGTCGACCTTGTCGTAGAGTCCGAACTGGCCGCCCGTGTGCACGAATAGAATGGATTTCCCCACAAACTTCTGCTCAACCACAACGTGGTATCGTGAAGTCAGTCCCAATAATTATTATGAGTACAATAGGAGCATGACTTACCTCAGGGGTCTCGTTGAGCTCTCGCAGGAGATGGAACAGGGCCTTGCCCGAGTACACCGGGTCCATGACCACGCCCGTCTTCCGAGCCACGCTGGTGATGAACGCGAGCTCGGCGGCCGTGCTGCGTGCGTAGCCCGTGCCCTGGGAGTTGGTGATCTGCAGGAACTCACGGGACGACAGCGTCGACGGCGCGCCCATTTCCGGCAGGATCGTCGAGTCGATGTACTTGTGGAAGTACTCGTCGCTGTCACACACAATGTACGCGTGCACAGGACACTTGGTTTGGCCATCGCGTGTAAAGCGAAGTGACTGACCAGCTTCCGCCTCTGGCTCGTGCTTGTCGTGCAAGTAGGCACCGAGTCCCAGGCCGGCAGCCGTGCCGCCGCTTCCACAGGCAAATGCCAAGTCCGAGATCTCCAGATCCAGCTCCTGGAGCTGCGTGTGGATCT
The DNA here is from genome assembly GCA_023336355.1 of Pythium dissotocum. NCBI lineage: Eukaryota > Oomycota > Peronosporomycetes > Pythiales > Pythiaceae > Pythium > Pythium dissotocum. Next base: position 72,283 of record JAADWY010000044.1, on the reverse strand, counting down.
CTTCGATCGCCTGCAGGTAGCCCCACGTACCCAAGCCGTTGCTGCCGCCAACTGGAATCGCGTACGGGCGTCGTCCCTGAGCTCGTAGCCGCTCGCAGGTTTTCTGGATCATGGCCTGGCTGCCGTAGCGGCCGTACTCCTGGCGCGACATCTGAATGATCTTGGCGTCGATCAGCCGATCAAACATCACGTTACCCACGAGTCCTGGGTCTTCATCCGGCTTGTTCGTACGCAGTAAGAGATACGAATCCAGGCCGAGCATGCGAGCGACTGTGGCCGTCGCGCGGCAGTGGTTGCTCTGGAGGCCTCCGCACGTGACGATGCAGTCGGCCTTCTGAGCAAGCACGTCCTGGAAAATGAACTCGAGCTTGCGCATCTTATTGCCCGACGTCTCAAAGCCGCTGAAGTCCTGGATTCACACCATACAACCATCAGCTACAAGGCTCAAGCATTGTCATGAATCCTCAGTTCATTACATCTCGCTTGATGAAGAGCTTCACGCCCTGCGGCAGCCCCGGCGGCTCAAAGGGGAAGATGGGCGTCGGGAAGTGGCCCATGCGCAGCTTGTGCGTCGGCGCTTTGCTTAGCGTCGCTCTCGCCCAGCGCGGCGCCACGTACGCCACCGACGACATCATCATCCTTCTCTTCGCCTCTCAATTTCCGATCCCAGTGAGAAAGTTCAATGACGGCGAATAACCGCACCTAAGCTACAATTAAATCCGTACTTAGTCGAAGAGAAGGGAAAGCATAACTGCGACGTGGTGCAATGCAGCCATGCGATTGGATTGTCGTCACTGAACCGACCGCACCGGCGACTCTCCATCCATCCCCACGGAGGCGGAAAGATGCCTGCACATACGAGCAGCTCATTCCTAGTCTCTCCTGTCTTCGACTCACTGCTCACCATGGCCAAGCGGCTGACGCGCGTGGCTGTGGCCTCCTACCTTCTACTCAATGCATTCACCCTGGCCGACAACCTCCGTGCTGGTCCGACTGATGATGGAGCTCCTGCAGTGGCTGCTGTGGAGCCGACCATCCAGACAGCGCATCATGAGATCTTGGCGATCTCGCTGGCTGCGGTCGTCATCTTCGTGGCGGCAGGCGGAGGCATTGGCGGCGGAGGCGTGCTGGATCCGATCTACATTCTGATCTTGGGACTCGAGCCCAAGGCCGCCATCCCGCTATCCATCATCACCATCGCTGGTGGCGGTATGATACGTTTGTAGATCTACTGGAGTGGATGGAGACTAGAGGTTTGACGGAGCGACTTTGATTGACTGCATGCAGCCGTGGCCAACTTCGCCCTGAACGTGCGCAAGACGCGCCGCAACTCGACCAAGCCCGTCATCGACTACGACCTCATCCTCGTCATGCAGCCCAACCTCTTGCGTGAGTCCTCCTCCGCTGTACACACTTCGTAACCCATCGTTAGTACTAACTGTATGGTGATTTTCTTGAGCAGTTGGTGCGACGATCGGTACGTTCGTGAACCGCCTCGCGCCGTCCTGGCTGCTGTGTGTGCTGCTCGTCGCGCTGCTCGCAGTCACCAGCTCACGCACGTTGCAAAAGGCGCTGCGTGTGAGTAAGAAGGAGCGCTGGAACTTCTTTGGCAAGCAAGACGAGACGACGTCGCTGCTCGCGAAGGGATCTTCCAGCACCTCATCCAGTAAGCCCGTGCAGATCCCGTGGCGTAAGCTCAGCTCGCTCTTTGGCTTGCTCCTGGGCGTCATGGGTCTCAACCTGATCGCTGGCACGGCAGCTATGCCCAGCATCGTGGGGATCCGCTCTGACTCGTGGCTTCACACTGTCGTGAGCGCACTGCCCGTGGTGTTCCTGGTCGTATTCATGCACTTTGCCTACAAAAACATCGTCGCCGAGTACGAACAGCAGCAGCGTTCAGGCCACGTCTTCACGGACGAGGAGGTCAAGGTAAGACGCTGCTCATTCTGACAAGGGACCTCTTCTGCAGAAAATCACCTTGTGGTTACTCTATCTGTAGTGGACGCCATCGTTGATCAACACCTTCCCGCTGGTCTCTGCTCTCGCGGGCATGATCGCCGGTATGTTTGGCCTGGGCGGCGGCATCGTCGTCGGGCCGCTGCTGCTGGAGCTGGGCGTGGACCCGACAGCGTCGTCGTCCATCACCGCCACCGTCGTGCTGTTCTCCAGCCTCTGTACGTGTATCTTGCCTCTTCACACTCCCTTCAAGCGCTGGTATACTTACTCATCTTCCGTCTACACAGTGGTCTCTGTGCAGTTCATCGTGCAGGGCGCTGTGGACTACTCGCTCGCGAGTGTGCTGCTGCCTGTCGGCTTCGTGATGACTTTCCTGGGCAACGTCGTGCTCTTCCGCGCCGTGCAGCGCTTCAACTGTCCGTCGCTCATCATCTTCTCCATGGCCATCATTCTCATCGTCAGCGCCATCGCCATGACCGTCGAGAGCGTCAAGACGCTGTTCTTCTAATCCCAACAGCCCAGCTTTCTTCATCGCTTCGTTGCATTACCACGTTTCTTCTGTCCCGTAGCCTTTCTATCACTAACTGCGTCCAACTTCTCCTCTCCTTCCTCATCCGCTGGTCGGTAGATCTTCATGACCGTGAGAAACAACTCTTCCAGCCCCGCGTCACGACACAGCGCCGCCGCCTCCGACATGCCGCTCTCTGGGAACTCGCAAAACCCACGAGGTAGACGACGCATAGAGTCAACCGTACCACCGCTAGCTGACTCCACTGTCTCTGTCTGTTCACCGCGTACGACCATTTGCTTCCACCGCAAATGCTGCAGACGCCGCACGTACTCCTGGGCATTTGCCTCGTCGCCTTCGACGACCACGACACCAGGCCAGCCGATCTTACTGAAGCCGCCGAGACCGAGTTCTAGTGCCCACTCTTTGAGCACGCGGCGCTTGGTGGATGCGATGATGTGGTGGAAGTAAATCGCCCTTCGGCCCAGCAGCTCAGGCGCCTTTCTCGTTGGTGGCTCAATCGATTGCTCCTGCAGTTGAGCTTGGGACTTGGCAGTTTCAAGCCAGTCATCCAGCAGGTCTGCCATGCACTGGTACAACTGCAGCACAACTAATTCGCCGTCGTTGCCTGTGGAGATGCACAGCAACTCGGTCTGCAGACGTTCCATTTGGTCGCGCGGCAGCCACGAACTGTGCACGACGAACTGTAGTTGTGCGGCCGTTGGGTACTCGCGCGGGTATTTGATCTCCAGCTCTGGAACATGGCTGCCCAGGCAGTGGTTCTGGCGTTGTATACGAGGCATTTCGTGGGTCAGAGGCGTGGAAATCGAGTGGGTCTGGCGGATTCTTCGACGGATACCTGCAGGCGAATGGCGTACTCGAGTTTCGCCTCTGGCGGTGTTTCTGCTGCAGATTGAGGCATAGATAGATAGCACTCGTACTGCTCTTTCAGCTGACCGTCATAATGGAGCTCATCCGGCCCTGGGAACATGCTCAGCACGCACTCCAACTCGTCGAGCTGCAGCTCGATGGCTTCCCTCATTTTCGATATTTTGTGGTTGGCACGAAAAACTGTTTTTGATTTTGACAGAGTGAAATATCTCTATATACTGTGTGAAAACATGAATATTTCACGAATAGAATATCAAGAACCAACTTCGAAGCAAATTTTGCACGTGACAACGTCGTGGTGATCATTGTGGTTCCCAGCGAACGCTATGCTCATAACCTGGTTGTGTAGTGATGGTACACTATATTCACGGTATGTTTACAAACTGGGCGGTGATTTCCTCGAAGGAAAGCCCTCGCGTCTCTGGCACTTTCCAGTAGATGAATGCGATCGCCGCTGTCGTGAGCGAGCCATAAACGAGGAAACTGGCCGACATACCTACATCACCACCACCAACACAATTCATGAGATTAGAATGCCACCAAGCGATCACTCGGGTAGTTCATCCACGTACCGCAGAGTTTGAAGATCGTGAGCAGCGTTTGGTTCACGAGCGAGCTTCCGAGCCAGTAGACAGCAAATGTGAGGCCCATGCCGACGGATCGAAGGTCGTCGGGCAGCACCTCGGAGCAGATCACCCACATAAGCGGCGCCCAGCTGAAGTTCCACGCGTAGATGAACACATACAGTGCCCAGATCCCCGTCGTTTCGTCTGCTGGTTGGTTTCGCCCGGATTCGAGACCCCAGAAGCAGCTGGCAAACACCATGTCGGCCACCAGCATGACGATGGAGCCGACGAGCAGCAGCGAACGACGGCCCACTCTGTCCACGACCACGATGGCTGTGCAGACACCGGCGAGCTTGGCGATTGCAACACCGAGCTCTTTTGAGACACCGGTGAAGGATGCTGTCGTGGTGGCAGCGTTGGTTGTGCCACCAACTGTACCAGCCCCGAGCGAGTCGATGATGTAGCTCGAATAGTACAGCATCGCGTTGGCACCGGTGAGTGTGTGGGCCAACGCGACTAGTAGACTCAGGACCACACGCCGTCGGGTGATGCGGTCGGTGGCGATGTGGCGCAACGTAGTATACAAACTCGTCGAGTGGCCCTTCATGGCGAGCTGCGTCTTGATCTGTGCGTCCGTCTCATCGGCATCGCGGCCTGGAAAGAGCCTCCGGAGCACGGCTTTGGCCTCCTGTACTCGATCTGTTTGCTGTGTTCATCCATGTAAACATTAGTCCCTTTTAGCCAGAGTGGACTTTCAACACGCCAACGTGGGTACTCACCGTGAGGAGCCATCGAGGGGACTCGGGGACGAACGCCATACCGGCCTACACACCATACAATACACAGAATCAGTGATACGAATTCAATACAACAGAACGTACCGCTTACGTACGAGCTGCACGAGTGGAGGGAGCAGCGTCACGCCGAGCATCTTGCGCCATCCGTCGACAGTGTTTTCGAGCGAGGAGCTCACGACGACTGAGACGAGGCAGCCAACGCATAGCATGACTTCATTCACCGTCACGAGCACGCCACGGTGCTCAGGGTCTGCGATCTCTGCGACGTACGTAGAGACACAGGGCCCACTGCTGCCCACGGCGAGTCCCGCGAGGAAGCGTCCGAGCAGCATAACGTAGATCGAGTTGGCGAATGTCATGCACGTCGAGCCCAGCAGAAAGAAGACACTGGTCACGATGATCGCGCGCTTGCGGCCGATACGATCGCCGATGACCCCTCCAGCCAGCGAGCCAAACACAGCGCCGACCATGAGGATGCTGATCACGGCCTCGGCCATCTCCGTTGACAAGTCAAACGACTCGTGGATCAGCGGAAGCGCGACCACCATCACACACAGATCGTACCCAAACAGGAACCCGGAGATGGCACTTAGTGCGACAACCGCGACTTGTGTACACGGCACTTGGGCGTGGTGTTTACGGTGTGAAACACGAGCCGCCGCAGTGTGAGATGGCGATGCGTCGCTGTCGGAGCCGGTGGTCGCCGACTCGGCTGCGTCGTCGTCGGATGCGATTCGTATCCGCTCGCTGAAGTCGCCAGTGTCGTCGCCGCCGCTGTGGTGGAGCTGAAGCTCAGCGTCTACGTCAATGGCCTCGCTGGCGGGCAGCGCTGTGTCTCGAAGCAGTCCAGATTCACGCGGCGTGGACGTCTCGACCATTTCATACTCCGCGGGTTTCTTGGACTTCGGCACGAGCCCGCGCGGCGCAGAGTGCACGCTGTCGCCTCGCACTCGCTCACCATCGCGCTGCATTCTCGTAGTTTCTGTGCTCGAGACCAGGCGAAGAATGCGCGGCGGACGTGGCGTTCGTCGCCCGTCTCTCTTTTTATGCTTATCTTCTGGCGGTCTGCGCACAGGATGATGGCGTTCGGCTGGCGAAACTCGGCGAACGGACACTGCGTAAACAGTGCTGCTGCCACCATCCGTGGCACAATGTAGAAACAAGCCCAGTTGTAACTGCAGCCATGACATCTAGGAGCATGGATAGTAACATGTTAAAACAGTATATTAGCCATCTACATGGTTCAACATCCAATATCAGAGCCCTTCCCTGGGAAGTTCCCAACCGCAAGGACCGCATTGGTGAGAATATCAACAGTGAATCTCGGTGTTTCGATTGCGAAGTCCAGGCAGATCTCCTACACGCCTCTACTGCGATGCAGCGGTCTCCACAGCGCGGCGCGCTTCACGACTGGCTTGCTTGGCGTGATGGCTTCACTCTCCTTGTCTGCTTCGACGACTGGGGCAGGTGGCGCTGGAGCGGAAGAGCGCTTGGACGTCGGCTTGCTCCTCTTGCGCTTGTTGTTCTTCGTCTTCGTCAGCACTGTCGCATCTGCTGACGCAGCCTCATCGACCTCAGCGTCATCAGCGTCTTCATCTTCACTACCATCTTGGTTCTCATCGCCCGCGTCGTCTTCTTCATCCCAACCTCGCTTGTCGCTCTCAAGCTGGGCGGCCTCGATAGCAGCAAACGGGAACTACATCACGCATCAATCACTCAGCCTCATCACTCACAGAATCAATCACTGGATCTCAGGTGGATGACATACCTTGCTGCGGTTGACGATGAACACGTAGGTGATGCAAAGCTCGGCCTCGAACTTCTTGGCCTGCGGGTCCGTCGTGCGGTGGTTGTATCCTGGGAACAACCGCGAGTTGAACTTGCGTCGTTCCTTCAACGCAAACCCTGCGGCCTTGGCCTGGTCTTCCACCTGCCAGTTCGAGTACGGCGGTCGGTTCTTGAGCGTGATGTGCACTTCACCCGTCTTTTCCAGCTTGGGACGAGCGCTCTCAAAGAAATCCAGCAGCAGCGCGCGGTTGATGTGCACGCGCTGCTGGCCCGTGTGTGGGAAGTTGAAGATGATGTACTTGAAGAACGTCGGCACTAACCCAGCGCCTTGCTTGGCCGCTTGCCGAGCCACGGCCTGGAGCTTGGTGGCGTCTACGCCGTGCAGCACAGCAGCTCCCGCCGCCCTCACCGCAGTGATACTGTCAGCAGCATTCGAGTACTTGGCCTTGACCTTCTGCTCAGAGTCGAACGACGTCGCCACGAGGCTGCGCCCACCACCACGGTGCATCACGAGGCCTCTGGAGAAGGTGAAGTCTACAATAAAAGACAACAGCGTAGCGACATCACAACGTCAGCATTGAGCCCTGCGACGATTAAGAACACAAGTCATTTGCAAGGCCGTACCGCCGTCTCCGAGCACGAGAATCGCGTCCTGCTGCGTGTACAGCTTCTCGTTGTTGGTAGCAGCAGCAGCGTCATTGCCTCTGTGGCGCTTGGCCGCCTTGCTGCCGCGCAACGCCGCCGATCCGCCCGACGACTTGCGCTTCATTTTGCTTTTGACTTTTTCGTTTGGTGGACACGCACAGACACGTGTTAAATCAATACTTTGGAATTAAATGTACTGATCTAATAGGATCACCACGACGCACGACCGTTTATGTGCAACAAGACACGGCCATTGAGCGTTTGAGCGGCTGAGGTCTTGGTCGGTATCGCGGTCACTCGGTCGCCGACAGCGTTTCTCTAAATGCTTCACATCTACGTAAACCACACGGTCTTCACGTCGTCCTGGCCAAACATCTTCTTGCACGTCGGGCACTTGCGATTCCGCGACTTGAGGTTGCTGTCCACGCACTCCTTGCAGAACATGTGATAGCACTTGGAGATGATCACGTCCTTGTGGCGGTCCTGGCACACCGAGCACTTCAGCTGCTTCTGGAGATCGTTCAGCTCGAATCGCTCCAGCTCGGAGAGTCCACTGCCTACTTCTGCCTGGGTGCCGTTTGTTCTTCCACCCGACGCCTTGCCTAGCGACGACCGCAATGCCGCGATGCGCTCCTCATACTCGGCTTCCTTTTTGCGGTACGTTTCACAGCGGTCACACGCTCGCGACTTGTCCTGCAGCACTTGACGCTGCTTGTAGGCGGCTTCGCTCTTGAACATCTGATGCGCGGCGTCGGCTTCTTTCTCAGCCTTGATTTTCTCTTCGGAGACCGTGTCGCGTTCCTTCTCGAGCACCTTCACGTAATGCTTCAAGTCATCGAGTTGTTGTCGTGTTGTCTTCTGCAGCTCCTGTGGTTAGCATCGTTGAAAGCAAAATCAGCCATCATAACTCTCTGGATCCAAGAAACACAACGCACCGTACGAACCTTTGCAGCGTCGAGCGCGGCCTTCTGCTGGCTGTGCACATACGTGAGCGAGCTGACTTGCAAGCGGATGGAAGCCATCTCTTCCGTTGAGTGAGCTTTCGCATCCTGCTCTTTCGCGAGTTCCGTTTGCAGCTTCTTCGCCGATTGCCGCCTCTCTTCTAGCTGCTTGATCACTTTCTTCTTGGAATGGCGCGCTGACTCGATTTCCTTGTTCAGCACCTCAATCTCGCTCACGATAGCATCGTTCTCGTCCTTGAATGCATCTTCGCTCGCATTTGCCGATTCGAGGTCAACTCGAAGCTTTTCAGCCTCGATCACTAGATCCGAGTGTTTGGCCTGCAGAGTCTCCAGCTCCGCTCTTGCTTTCGATTCTCGTGCATGAGCCTCCGACAGAGCCTTCTCACTCGAACTACTCGCCGAAAGCTCATCCACGCGACTTCGGAGTTCGTCTCGCTGTTTCTCAGCAAGTGACAACTTCTCGCGCAGTTCGATCACTTCCTTTCGCTGCGTAGCCTCGCTGTCTCGTTCGCTTCTTGCCTTTTCTCGTTTCAGTTGCTCTTTGAGCCGATCCGTCTCCCGTTTCAGAGATTCGTGCTGAGACTTCAAATCAGTGAGCTACCGACGCAACACAGGGTTTGTCAGACGAGGTATTGGCATGCTCCCTCAGACCACCCACGTCACGTACCTGATCTCGGTATACACAGTATGCTGACAGCTTGTCCCGCAGTGCCGTATTCTTGAAAACCAACTCGTTCATCTTGGCCTTGGTCTTCGCAGTCTCATCTTGGATGCGAGTGAGCTGCACTTTCCAGGCATCTTGAGCCTGTTGCTTCGTCTCGTCCTCTTTGACACGGGACGCTGTCTGCTTCTCAGTAATACGCGTGATTTCATCTTGTAGCCGTCCGATCCGTGCTTCGAACTCTTGCCGCAGCCGACTCTCCTCATGTTTCCACTACATGAACAACCTCCATCAGAATTGACGAAATTCCACCAATGCTCTGAAAAATCACGTACAGCTTTCTCGAGGGCCTGAAGGCGGTTCAGTTCTGGCCGCATCGATTCGGTCTTTTGGCGTTCTTCCTTCAGCTTGTTGATCAAGATATTTCTGTCTTGCTCGAGCTGCTTGATCGTCCCAGTCTGCTTGGCATCTGTCTCCATGACACGCTTCTCGGGCACACGTGGCTGTGTAACTACCTTAGCGGCTTCAGCATTTGGCGTGTCCTCCTCGGAAGATGCGACACCATTTTCTTGCTTCACTGTCCCACTCGTTTCTTTGGGTTCGTCCGATTTCCCAGTGCGTTCGACGAATTCTTGCAATCGGTCGTAGCTACGACATGCGCGGTGACGTTCCGCCTCTTTGTACTCCAAGACGGTTTGCAACTCCGCAATTTTTCGCTTCATCTGAAAACCCAAAACAACCGCATTAGATTTTCTTCCATGTCCACTGAGGATTTCAGATATTCAGGGGGAAACTCACCACTGCGACTTCTTCTTTCAGTATCAGCGCCTGGGCCGCTGCCTCTTGCTTTCCGGCAACAAGCTGCTGGAACTCAAGTTTCTTCGCACTTCCATCGGAGACCGCGGCCAGCACTTTCCCCAGCGTCTCCTTCACTCTCTGCTGCTCCTCTTGCAGCGCCTTCTCCACCGCCTTCTCTCGATCCCCCAGCAGCTCCGAATCAGCTTCAACCTCATCATCGTCGTCATCCTCATCCTGTGCTGGTAGCCCGGCGTCCTTGTCGCCTCGACTGACAGCAAGGAACCACTCGGGCAAAGACACCGTTACGGCTTCATGCGGCAGCTTCAGCACACCCAGCGTCTCAGTCTGGCTCAATAAATCCGCCCACGACGCAGCATTCAACCCGATCGCTTGGCTGGCCGTCTCCACGCCGTCCAGCAGTTGCAGCCACTGGCGTTGCATGCACCGAAAGGCGCTCGTCGAGACCGCCGTTTGTCGGAACAACGACTCGCATTTCTGCGTGAGAAACGCGATCCGTCGGTTCTTCTCCTGCATATCGAGCGCCAACTCCCTGTTCTTGTGGCGCACGGCCTCCATGGTGTTGGGGTTCGCCATGGGCGGCTCGTCGTCCTCCAACTTGATCTTCTTTGCCACAGGCGACTCGTTGTGATCCGTGCCGTTACTGTCAACCCCGCCACTCATTTCGCGCCGTTTCTTCGCGCTTAGCGAGCCATTGCTCACGTCTGCCATTGGAGCTCGTCACTAGCACGCACAGAGCCGTCCTCACGCCTCTAGACAGCACAGCTTATCGCGTATCGACGCGTATTGCTGCGCGCCGCTGTGGTTTCCATTCACAGTTCCAATCCACAGGAAGTGGATTTCGGAGGAAGGCTTTTTACGAAATGGTTCCAGTTTGAAACCTCGTATTTACGTGAATATGTGTACCACATAAATGAGCCATTTCAGTGTTCTTGAACATTGATCTCATTGGCCAAAATTGCACCAAATGTGTGACGTGTGAGATAGTGCACGAGTCACATTTATAAGGAGCTTCCAGCCCAACACGACGACGCGCACCTGCATGGACACAAAACCAACAACCACGATGATGAAGATGGTGATGAATTGATCATCAGCCAGACGAGAGGTCACCAACAGTAGTTAACGCCACGCTATGGAAACTCGGGATTTACTAACCAAATTTTGTCACGCACTTTCAGCCATTGATTCGTCTCAGGCGCTCATGATGGCCCGGACGCTTTCGACGGCCATGGCGATGGCACTGATGACGATGATCGTGGCCATGGAGAAAATGATGAGGGACGGGCAGTTGAACCGCTGGATGATGCGCTCCAGACACACGTGGCCGACGAGTGTCGCGATGAAGCCCACAGGTAGCAGTACCTTCGCCAGGTTGAAATTGAGAGTCCCCATCATGATGTAGCTGAATGACGACACTATCAAACACACGAATCCATCAGACAAAGAGAAGCAAAGATACCCATCGTGACCATCAAACGTACTGGAGCTGGAGAAGAGCACGGTCGTGGCTGTCATGGCTGCTGCGGCGGACGGTTCCACGCCCAGTTCGAGCATCAATGGAGCATTGACCATGCCCCCACCAATACCAAACATGCCGGATACAGTACCAGCTCCCAGTGCAATCAAGGGGAAGAACTGCACCGACTTGGGACTCCACTGGATCTCATCGGGGGAGAGCATGTAGTGCGGGTTCTGCTGGCGGTAAAAGGTCGCGATGATGTTCTTGTTGGCGTAGTGCGAGTACACCATGAGGAAGATCGTCGGCAAGAAGGTCGCGATCACGTAGAAGAACGAGCCAGGCGACAGGCCAATGATACTGGGAATCTGTGGTGAGCCTGCGATAAGGTTGAGTGCGACGACACCGAAGAACAGGAGGAACAGCGATCCGACTTTACGCCACGGGATCTGCGCCTGGTAGCACTGGTGAGGCTACAGCAGCAGGAGAGAATCCACACACTTAATCAGCACCAACATTGATTGTCTCCATCGAAAGAGCTCGTACCACGCTACGAATGTGAGTCACGCCAATCAATGGAGTGCGCTCTCTGTCGCCAAGACATCCCCAGTGTTCCCGCTGCCGAGCCTGGACCGCCTTTTCGATCGTGCGTTGACCCATGGCGACTAGAAGTCCAACGAGAAACGCACACAGCAGCCAGGACGGTAGCACCGCGTTCAAGAACGTCCCGAAACCAGCCCCCACTACAGAAACCCAAGCGTGAGACAATGGGTTTATGTACCAAGAAGCGATGGGACCTTTGGCGTAACGTACTCAACAGCATTGGCTGCATGACGAGGACAAAGTCCCAGTCGATCAGCGGGTCCTTGGTGTTGCGTCTCGACTTGCGCACGTTCAGAAGAAAGTTTGCGATCGCTAAATGGTACAACAATACAGTCAGTGTGAGCTTGGATGGACCAGATAGACAGATCAGCTTCACCCGTTCACTCACATCCTCCGACGATGGTGATGCTCGACAGAGGAATCGCGATCTGCACGTCACCAGCACAGTGTACTGAAGTCAGCATCACTCTGCTCTAATAAACAGTAGCCACGCTGCATCATATACCTTCGGATCAAGGCCCATGATCAAGATGTAGATCGGATCCAACACGCCGCCACCGCCCGTGCCGCCGCCAGCAGCGATGAACACGATGAGTCCCGCTAGCGAGATCGCTACGATCTCATGCTGCGCGTACGGAATCGCCTGTGCTGCGGCGTCTTGCGCAGGGATGTCCACTAGCGGGTCGCTTTCCGTCGTGATCGCCGCCTGTGTGTCGTCAGCCGTCGTTCTCAGATTCAACGGCGCGTTCTCGGCAACCGCAAGCGCCGCGAACGCCGCGATTGCGAGCAGCGCCAACAGAAAGAGATGGGTGCGTCGCATGACTATCCGGGTGTTCACTTTACCGCTGCTGTCGTGCAAATAGCCGCGTGGGATTCTGGTTCTAATGGTCGGCTTGTCTGGGTTTCCCACGCAGGATGGTGTGGCGTGGATAGGTTGAATGTGCGAAGAGCTTCGGTTTTCGACAAGCGTCGTTTGAGGTGGAGTCGGCTTTTTAACCAATCAAACTACTTCAACAATACAATATTAGCCAATTAACAATCGTTATTCGTCCACATCAACTGTCGCAGAGTGACACGACACTTGGATTGGCCACGACGACCAGAATGGAACGCCACCCACGACACGGCCATGGACCGCGAAGCCACCTCGCTCACTCGCTGGCTACGTGGAAGATTGCGACGCCACGACCCAGTACCGTGATGGCTGCTTGAGTGTTCGCTCGCAACGGCGGGTGGCCGCTATCAGGAGTTACAGCGGACTGCACTGATGAAGTCTCCCTCGGGCAGCTCAAGTCCTTCATCGACCAACCGCTCCCGACCAAGATCACCATCGCGCCGTCGGTCCTCGCGGACATTCGTCGCAAATTCGACGGTATGGAGAGTCGCGATGTACTGGAGAAACTGTTCGTCGAAGCACACAGCTCTTCGTGCTGCAAGACGTTCACGGAACGCGTTGTGACGTTCAACGTCCACGCCGACGTCGACAATACGGGGTGCGAGTCGGAGTCGTCATTCCACTTTCTGTGGGACGCCATCATTCGCACGCCTCTCAGGATGATCTTCCCGTTTGCGAGGACCGATCGTGGTACAGATTAGTCGATTTCCACTGGGTCTGGCCGTCCGGACTTTGTGTTCATACTCGACTCAGTGTGCGTCTTTCGCGGAGAGGAAGCAGCTCACGGAGCCGTTTCGATACCACGAGATGAACTGTGCAGCAAGTTGGTCTGGACCTTTGGCGACATACCGTACGTCTTTGCCTACGCTGCATGCGGCTACGAGTGTCGTTTGTTTGCGCTTTACCGCGTCGGATCGACAACCAGTGTCACGAGTTTTGAACTCGGCTGGTTCCGTCTTGACCGCACAGGCGATCGGCTTCGTCTACTGCTAGCTCTACTGCAACTCGGACGCTTGTTCAAGACCAATACTAGCCGTTGCCCCACGTCAAGCTGTGGAGAGTTCGTGAATATCAGACGTCCAAGCAGTGAGGTCATATGACTTGACCCGTCAGTGCTCAAAAGGACTTCTCCGCCGCTACGGATCTACAAGGAACTCCCGTCGATTTCGAACGACTTGTCGATCATGTCATGCGCGTGTATGGCGTTCTGCCGTCTGCTCAAGTGCCCCACGTGGACTCTCTGGTCAAGATCAATCGACGAGAGCGAGTGATTGTTCTCAGGCCGCGCGGCTACCATCAGAACCCGACCACGCTTGCTGAGCTGTTCTGCGCACTGCGGCATGTTCTCGAGACGCTTGTTGCTTAGCATGAAGCGTCGTGGATGCATCGCGACATTAGCTGGTCGAATGTGCTCAGACGACGAGAGGAGAACGGAGGCGGATGGTTCTTGATCGACTTTATGGACGCTGCCTCCAGCCCTCAACCCAGTTCATCTACGCTCAGACTCAATCCAGAAACTCACGCTCCAGAAATGTTTGAGGATGGTGGGACCCACACGACAGCAGTCGATCTGTGGTCGGTTGGCTCTCTGATCGATGAAAGTTCTGTCAACTGGGACGACGCAGGACCGCGCACGGCGCTGGTTTAGAGACTGTTGGACAGCGATCCACGCAACCGGCCGACGGCAGAGGAAGCGTAAGTGAGGTGCGTCGTCTGGAGGCAGAATACACGCGCGGAAGCGCACGCAGGGACGATGAAATGACCCCAACGGCGAAGAAGGCAAAACTGATGCCTTGATGCGAAGAGTGGGTATCAAGTCACGAGATAGGCTGACAGTATCGAAGCGTCCTGCGTACTACGTACTCGTGAATTCACTGAACTAATGAAGTTTGGATGTAGAAGGATGAATGCAATAGCTCTATTTGGACACTTAGACACGCTGCTTCTTGGTCAGCGTCTTGCGGCCAGCCCGTGTGCGGGAACGCTTGCCCTTGGTTCGCGACTCGGCGTCACTGTCGCTGTCGCTGGCGTCCGAGTCGGAATCCGACGCGTCTCCATTTTCAAACTCGCCGTCAGACGCGACGGGCAGCAGGTTCTTCATGGACACGACGCTGAAGTCGACCAAGTAACTCTTCTGCAGCATGCGGTCGACGCGCTGGAAATGGCGCTCGCTGTAGGCGATCAGCGCCTCGAGCGTGCGGCTGAAGTTCTCGACCTGCTTCAGCTTCTGTGGTGGGATCTCTCGCAGGATCGTCGAGATCAGCGCCTGTGTGACGGCCGAGTGGCGCGCGTTCGTGTTCCACTCCTTGAGCCACTCGAACAGCGTCTTGAGCTGCTCGGTCGTGAGGTTCAGCACGACCTTGCTGAAGATCACTTCTGGCGAGAACGTCTCAAAGTTTGGCTTGGTACCGGCACCCGAACCTGGGATCGTCGGGTAGTCCTGGTGGCGAGGGCCGTTGAGCAGGTCATACAGGATCGTGAGAAGACGGTTCGGGTGGCCCAGCTCGAACGCGATCTGCACGGCCTCGAGCAGCTTGTCGTTGCGCAGGCAGTTGAATAGCTCCTGTTCTTTCAGCAGCTTGTCCTCCTTGGCCATCTGCAGCGTCTGCTCCTCCTCTTCAGTGTAGTCACGCCACAGGTTGATCGTCGAGTCCGCGCCACCGCTGACCATCTCGGAGCTATCCTTGGCGACCGCGACGGCCCAGATCTTGTCCATGTGGTTGTCCAACGTCGCCTCACACTCGTTGCTCTTGATCGTCCACAACTTCAGAAGACCGTCAGCACCAGCAGAGACAAGCTGCATGCCGGCACACACGAACTGTACGTTCAGCACGGACGCAGTGTGGCCTTCAAAGGTCTTGAGGCACGTGAAATCCTTCGCCGACCAGATCTTGACGGTCTTGTCACCACCAGCCGAGGCGATACACTGGTCCACAGGCGAGAACTCAACCGCCCACACGCCACGCTTGTGGCCACGGCACGTACCGACTAGCGACAGCGACTTGTTCTCGTTCGTCGACCACACCTTGATGAGCTTGTCCTGCGACGCACTGGCGACGAGGCGGTCGTTGGGCGAGACGGCGATCGCGTTCACGTCCTTTTCGTGGGCCTTGACGGCGCTGAGCGTCACGATCGACTTGACCTCGAACGCCTTCTTCGACTGCTGGTTGTACGCTGGCGCAAGCGGCTTCAGACTCCACATCTTCAGCGTCTTGTCGGCACTGCCTGTGACAAAGTACGCCATACCCATGTTGAAATGCGCGACCTTCTGCGAGATCGCGATGGCGCCCAGCGACTCCGTGTGGCCGGGACACGTCGCGACACACTGCTTCGTTTCCACGTCCCACACCTTGGCCGTGCGGTCCTTGGACGCACTCACGAGCCATTTGCCATCAGGCGACACCGCCAACGCCATCACGATATCAGTGTGGCCCGACAGCAATTCGCACGACATGGTCTCACGGTTCAGCAGGCGGATCTGTTCCGAGTTGGTGGCCACGGCGATCTGCTTGGACGGCGTGCCGTCGGCGTTCGGCACGTACTTGAGGTTGAGAATGTCGTCGTTGTAGCCGATAATCTGCGTCTTACGGTCGAGCTTGTCGTTGAAAACCAAAAAGTTCTGGTCCGTGGACACGGCCATGAGCTCCTTGCGCTTGGTGCTGAGCAGAAGCGCCGAGAATCGCAGCGACTCGGACTCGGCGACCTGCGTGGCCAGCGTCGCGCACGTGCCGTTGCTGCTGAGGCACCACAGCTTGAGCACGCCTTCCTCACCGGCCGTGACAAAGTAAATCGCCTTCTCGTCCTTGTCCTTCTTTGGCTGACGCGACGCGACACACGCAAACGACTCAGGCAGCACCTGGATACCTTCGATGCCTTCGTGGACGACCACCGTCTGACGGAGCTTGTTGTTGCGCAGGTCCCAGAAGTTGACGACGCGGTCGCGGCCCGAGGTCAACAGCGTGTAGCCGTCCGTGGAGAACGCCACACACGTCGCAGGGTTCATGTGGTCCTGGATACACGCGACCTCCTCCTGCGAGAACAGATCCCACACACGCACAGTCGAGTCATCGCCGCACGACACGAGCTGCAGACGCTTCGGGTCCGGGTGGAACTTGACGACAGTCACGATGCCGGCGTGCTTGCGGAAGTTGTGCGTGCAGTAGCCCTTGTCCAGGTCGAACACCTTGACGGTACGGTCGCTGCTGCCCGTAGCCAGAAGCGTACCCGACGGGTCAAAGTCCATGGCCAGCACTGGCGTCTGATGCGCCTTGATGGTCTTGACACACGTGAACGTTTCCAGATCCCACACGCGCAGAAGCAGGTTACGTCCAGCCGTGACGAGCTGGTTACGGTTTCCAGGGCGCACGGCAAACACGACGAAGCTCTCCTTGGCCTCCTCGTCCTCGACGTCCTGCTGCAGCGTGCGCTTGAGCTCGCCCGTGACGGCGTTCACGATCGCGATGTCATCATGGAGCATACACGCCAACAGCGCCTCGCCATCCTTGCCGAAGAACAGCTCCGCCTTGCCGCCTGTGTAGATGCCCGTGTGGGACTTGATCGTCTTCCAGACCTTGCTGAGTCCAGCGCGCGTCGAGTAGCTGCTCGACGGCGGCGCTACAGGCAAGGAGCTCTCCATCGTCGTCGCGTCCGTGGTTTGACTTGGCTTTGGCTGGTGATGCGGCGTTTGGCTTTTTGTTTCATTGGACAGCGAGGTTACAACGTAACCATCCAAGGGTAACCTCCTCGCATGTGATTTGGATGGAGGTGAGGCGGAAATACCGGTTGGGGATATCGGTATTTGTGACCATATGGTGTGGTCCACACTCCAAGAAACGCACATGAAACGAATCGACGCGTCTCTTCGTGCCCATGCTAATCAAAGCTACGTTATCCTCATCTTATCCAACCGATTTCTTTTGTTCGCCCGATCGGAGGAGCCGTTTGAGTCTGTGACGATCTTCCTCGTCACAATGACCGCTCGGGGTGGGCTATGTAGAGTATCATCCATTCGTTTGATGTGATCACGCAAGTGTTTCGATTCTATTCGTGTATCCTTCGATCTCGTATCACTGCTTCGTCCGCCATGTTGTGGCTACCGCACTGTCAAAGGCCACGCGCGCACTGTGCTGTCTCGCAGACCATAACAACCCAGCGACCGCAACTACGACTGCGGGGGCAAACACTTCGAATTCCGCCGTGTCGATGGGTTTACTCAGCAGCAAAGGCAGTCCAGTTGCCGACTTCAGCATCCTGGGTTTGGGCTCCAAGCACCTCACACGGGAGCAAATCCAAATGATCGACAAGTATCTACCCGACTTTAGAATCCACGAACAGTCCACTGAGCTCCATCGGCAGATCGCTGCTGCGCACTGGAACGCTGTCTTACGTGAAGGTCGCAACTCGCTCACGAGAGTATCCGTCCGAGAGTCGCCGTATTCGACCAGCACCGCAACAACGGCTCCTTCAGAAGCTGCGCGCAGTGAACGTGGTAGCGTTGGGCGGTCTACAAACAACATACAGAGCAGCTCGAAAATCGGCTTGCTGTTTGACGCGTTTACGGCTACCTGGACGAGCACGCGCCTGAGCTGAAGCCTCTCTTCCGGTCGTCACTGCGAGTCAAAGGTAAAGTACTTGTCCACATCAGTGCTGGGATGCGCTCGACTCTAGGGAGCGAGAACGTCGCCGACACGATGGCAGAATTGACCAAGACACACGTGCGTTTCGGGGTCCAGTTGCACCACTTCAACTCGGTCGGCAAGGCTCTACTGTTTGCCATGGAGCAAGTATCAAATGACGTGTGGACGCCAGAGGTCGCGGATGCGTGGAGACGTTTGTTCGCGCACTGCAGCGCGATTCTGTTGGTGCTGCAACATCGAGCAAGCGCCCGAAAGGAATCGTCGGCCCCACATCACGAACACGAGAAGGCCGCAACTGCACAAGCCTCACGTGAGGATGTTTCACACCTCTCGGTACTTCAGCTTCATAGCAAGATAACTGAATAACGAATCAAACATTTATTGATTTCTGTTGTCTGCTCCGATTATCACGGCTGTCATGGCTGTTCTCATTCATTTCGCAGCCTTTAGCAACCGCTGAAGGTGTCCGATGAAATACCCCTCTCGATAAGGATCAATGATAAGCTTGAATGTCATTGAGCGAAGCATTGAGTGATTCATTCGACATGGTTGTCTACACTTCGTAGTCGCTGGGGTAGGTAAAAATTTCGCTGAAAGAGGAAGTACTCCCGACCGTTGTCCACCACGATACCTTTCCAAGATGATCGAATGGCCATGAGAACCAACCTTGGGTTAAATCAGTGCGCGTCCAGGAAAGTTGCGAACTCTCAACCACCGGTGTATCTGCATCACTGCGTGGTCTCTCACGAGGTAAGATCCTGACCATGTATTCCTGGGGAAAACGGTGACCTGCAAGATACACAGACATGTATCATCTGCACTAATCTGATGGGGGAGTTTCTCCTGGTGGTCAATGACACGCGAGATCCAAATCACTGACAAGATGAGGCCTGAAGTTCACTGGCATTACCACAGCACAAGATGTCAAAGCAGCAATACGACCGGACCCAGCACACAATGCTACAGTATGACTGGCCACTTCGTCTCGATGGTGACCAGATCTCAAGGCAGACGCTTTGACGCTCAACCACGAACCTCGTGATCTTATGCGCATGGCTACATTTGGGAAGTGGCTACACTTGTAGTCCTGATCCACGCCATTTGTTGCTCTTGTGCCCTTCAACTCGGTTTGTACAGACCCACCCTACACTGCTCGAAATAGACAAAGTGATCGATCATGCCAAAGATATCGCATCACACCAGGAGGCGAGTTCTCGCCCCAAGTCGCAAAGATCCAGCCACGCTATAGAGCTGTTGGGGAAACACCAAGATAGCAAGCCGATGCGTCGGACCAGCGCGTTTCTCTCCCACTGCGCAGTCTGCTTCATGCTCTGTGCATCATGCGACTGATACGTGCGACCATGGCACTTAAGCAGTCTTGGGAGGGTCTGTGGTGCTGGATCGCCATGGTGTTTGACGTCAAGCGGTGAGGCCAGGTTCTATGCCGCGCGTTCTGTGAACTCGTGTTGAGCCACTCGGCGTCTAGCGTCCAGTTTGCGACGGCTTAGGCGACGACAACCCGACTACACCTGAAGAACACCAAGGCGACACTATGGGTACGTGCACGAGTACAGGTGTGCTTCCATCGGGCATCGGCGGCAAGCGGCTCAGCAAGGAGCAGTGCGCGATGATCGAGAAGTATCTCCCCGACTTCCGCATTTTCCTGGCGTCAACTGAAGCCCATCGTCACACAGCCGCGAGCCACTGGAACTCCGCCTTCAAGGAAGTGCCTTCCAGTCGATCGACGCGAACAAGCCACAGCAGTGCTACCACAAGTGGACGGCACTCGGCCGCGTCGACCCAAAGCGTTTCCCGCATCAGCGTGCTGTACGACACGTTCTACGGGTATCTGGACCAGCACTCGCCCGAGCTCAAGCCTGTGTTTCGGTCGTCGATGCACGTGCGAGGCAAAGTGCTCGTCCACATCAGCGCTGGCATGCGTACGATCTTGTGTGATGAACGGATGACTGAGAAGATGGTGGCGCTGACCAAGACCCACGTGCGGTTCGGCGTCAAACTCGAGTACTTCAACAAGCTGGGCCTGGCTCTGATGTACGCTATGCGTGTGGCGTCGGACGACGGATGGAGCGCCGAGATTGAAGACGCGTGGCGTCATCTATTCACGCACTGCGCCGCGATCTTGCTCGTGCACCACAAGAAGGCACTCGAGCGGAAGGATTTTGCCAAGCAGGAAGAGTTCAAGCACGAAGCCCACGCCCACCCTAGCGGACCAGAGATCGAGGATGTGTTCAAGCGAGTCTAGTCGAGCACAGTTACTCTCCGTACACCTTTTTAACTATTCACATTCAGAGCCAATCCTCCATTTTCTCAACACTCAAGATGAACTCTCACTGAAGCCGAGTCGACACATCAAACGACCGTGGGGCCTTTCCAGGGTCGAACTCAATTGGGAGACTGACGTCAGCCAGTCGAATCTGTGGTCAGCTATATAAAACATATTCACAGGCTAGCCTTGTTGCACCTAATGCGTCGATCTCGTCCTCAGAATCGTAGCAATCTTGTCGCCAATTCGCTGCGCTGTTGTGTATCGTTGCACAATGGGGGATAAGTTCGCGATGTAGCCGTGCGCGCACCACTATCCCTTCCTTCTATCGCAACCCTGGACCGATTAACCACACTCTTACGCCTGTCAACAGCCTCCACCCCGAGCGAGGCTCCCACAAGTGAGAGTATGGGCGGCTGTGTGGCTTCCGTGCACTCTGGCCAGCCGGCAACCAAGTCTCGAAGCAATTCTGCCCCGTCATCAGCCACTACTTGCCACATTTCCACTACGACGAAGCCTCCACAAACGACGACCGGCTTGTGGCGTTTTCGCACTGGGAACACGTCTTCAAGGAGACCATCCACACGACGAACACGAATGCCAACTCGCCAGTTGCCAGGCTGTACGTGAACTTCTACAACCGGCTTTTCGAGAACGCGCCGCATCTGAAGCCACTCTTCCAGTCCAACTCACAAGTCCAGAGTCGCGTGCTTGTTCACATCTCCGCTGGTATGAAGTCGCTGCTGCAGAGCCAGGATCTCGTCCAGAAAGTGATGCAATTGTCGATTCTCCACATGAAAATAGGCGTGAACCCCGTGGACTTCGACCCACTGGGCGAGATGAAAGTCACATCTGGAGACGAATGGAGTGAGCGTATTGAGTTGGCGTGGCGACGGATTTACTGTCACGCTGCTATTTTAATACTCGTGAATATTCCCAACACAGACCTCGACATGAACGACTTCCATGATGATAACTAAATCAAAAAAGCAATGGTTGGCTTGCTTACGGCTTACTGGTCTCCATGAGCTTCTGCATTTCCGCTCGGAACGCCGTCCGGCCGAGGTCAACGCAGCGGACTTTGGCGTTGTTCTTGGCCATCGGATCGGCGCCGCTTTCGACCAGAAAGCGAGCGATGTCCTCGTGGCCTTCGTTCAAAGCGAGATGCAGCGGCGTGTTTCCTACTCACATGCACCATTAGAGGTTGATATCTAGAGATGTCAGTCAAGAAATGCCGTCAGACTCACCGCCCTTGTCCCGTGTGCTGAGTCGAGCGCCGTGGTCGATCAACAAGGCGATGATCTCTACTCATGCCAAAAGACCCGTCAGACACCGAGAGCTGAATCGCAAGATTGAGTATCGTCCACATCGTACCTCTGCTAGGCCTTCCACCAATCGCGCGCATGAGCGGCGTGTTCCCCACGTCATCCTGATCCAGATAGTCATCCGACGTCAGGTACCCATTCATCAAAGCGCTCATGAGACAGACTCACAGCGTAGTTGATGTCCTTGGTGTAGTCCACGAGCAGCTCCGCAATCTGGAGGCGGCCTGTAGAATCCTCTGTTAGCCATCATCTCGTATTCCTGCCGCCACTGTATTCAGACGCACCTTTGTGGTAGTGGAGAGGCAGTTGGCCGCTTTCGTTCGCAATGTTCGCATTCGCGCCACTGTTCAAGGCGTGTACATCCACATATTGCATCAGCATCTATCCTTACACATAGAATTCGTACAAGCACACTCACTTGCTCAGCAGTAAGCTCACGATCTCGCTGTGACCCGCTGACGCAGCGCTCATGAGCGGCGTCCATCCAGCGTCGTCCTGGACGTTGAGTCGCGCCTTCGCTTTCGTTACAAGGAACTCGACCACTTCCAGGGCGCCGTTTCCCGCCGCCCAATGCAAAGGCGTGCGCTCGTCTTCATCCTTTTTATCCAGGTTCTCCCCGCGATCCAGCAGCTCCTGCAAGCGGATGAGATTGCCCGAGATCACGGCTTCGTGGATCTCCATTTTTGATCGCGTCGTTGGGAAAATGCTCATTCTGGGAAGAACTCTATATGTCACAAATAACAACAAATCCCGCGCTTCAGTGGTATGTGATAGGAACACGTTATGTTCAAATCGTCTCGTCTATTCCTGTGACGTGTGGGGCGCAAGAGCTCCATGATGAGATGGTGGCGAGCCGTGTCAAAATTAGCGTGGGGCGTGTCAGTCAGCAGCGCAGTCCTCCTCTACAGAGGCAAGTTGAAGTGCCCACTTCGAAGGCGAATGGGATTGGACACAGGGTACCGTACGCTGTTTCCCATGCCAATCAAGAGACATCCACAGCCAAAGATTCCGACGGATATAGGGCGGAACATCGGCGTGCGACCTAGCGAATGGATCTAAATGAGGGCGTGCTCGTCACGTCGGCCAGCTCAAGAGGATGCAAAGAGCAAAGCAGTACGATCGCGATCTCTTCCCTCCGGACAGCGAGGCCTCGTCCCGTCTGCAGCTCTCGGGCGAGGTGGCGGCTTTGAGCAAGGCACTTCTAGTTATCCCTAGTACGTGACGTACAACTTCCAACAACAACACCATCAATCAAACAACTGAACGGCCAGAATGTCAGCGGCTGCATACTACGAAGCGACCAAGAACTTCCTCTGCGGCCAAGTCGTGTCGGTCTTCAGCCTCATGGGGCTCGTGATGGCCAAGCGGCTCGTGTATCGCGACGTGAACGCGCCGATGCTGCTCAACATGTTCTTCTACCTCTTCTTGGCGATCGTATTCACGCTCACAAACTGGGTCCAGCCTTCGATCTCCCGTGCACAAGCCGCCATTCCAAATGCACCTAGTGCTCGTGCCCAAGTGCGCTGGTGGATCTATCCGATCCTGGCGTTGATCGACGCGCAGGCCAACATTTGCGCCGTCAAGTCCCTCGAGTTCGTGTCGTTCGCGACAACTGGACTCGTGCTGAATATGGCTGTGCCGTTTGTCTTCACACTCTGCGTGTGCGTGTTTGGGATGAGCTACAAGTGGAAGCACTGCCTTGGCTGCCTGATCACTGTCGTTGGCAGCGTCGTGGTGCTGGTCGGCTGTGTCCATCGTCAAGAATCACTCGCACTCGGCTCAGACGGAGAAGTCTACGGATGGAGTCTCGCTGTACTAGCCGCCGCCTTGTACGCCGGCTCGACTGTGATCAACCAGTGGTGCATGAAGATCCGCGGAGTCGACGAGATCATCGATTGTCTGAGCAAGGTTGGGGCCTGGGGAGCACTCTGGTGCCTGATCCAGGTCGGTCTCTTCGAGCGAACCGAGCTCGCTGCAATCGTTTGGACCGATCAGGTTGTGATGCTGTTCTTAGGCTACGTGCTGTGCCTGTTTGCCTTCTACACCGCTGTGTTCGTGCTGGTCCAAGCCACGGAGACGACCATGTACAACCTCTCGTTGCTTTTCTCGAGCGTCTACTTGATGCTCATGGCCCACAATGCACTGGAGGAGATGATCGACACGTACACGTGCGTGGCCATGATGCTGATGCTCATCGGGCTCTCTATCTACTCGTGGACTCGCGCTGCTGCTGAGGGAATCAATGGTTCGAACGGAGGACTGCCGCAGATCAGCTTCAAGTCTATGCACACGCCGCGGGAAGTGCGCGATGATGAGCTCGTGCTCAACAAAATCCGACTCGCGGAGGTGTAGAAGCAGAATATGTAAGGTGCACATTAATGGTAGGCGCATTGTATACACCAGACAGTTGCAGTCTTCTTTACTCATACTCGCACCCCGATTCTTCAGTTGCTTGTGACCTGGATCTCAAAGTTGACGAGAAGGAACTTCAACATACATCGGCGAGAAACACAGACGGCTGCCCAATACATTTTCAACGTTCCATGTGAGCTCGACTGTGATCGGTGGTGTTCAACACCAGTAAAGCAGGGCATTCATAGACGACGAAATATTGTATTTGGATGCTTTATGAGTGTGGTGCGAACTCAGTCTTTCCTGCACAAGTTAAAACTTCAGGAAGTTCAACGCTGTAGCAACCAAGCCCTGAATTACCCCAACGGCTTGCTTGGGTGTGGCTACGTGCAAATCGACGGAAGTTGCGCGTCCTCGCAAATGTCTAATGCAAACCGCGCACGAATGCGTCCGTAGTTGGCATGGTTCGACCACGCTGGGTACTGCGAGCGCAAGATCAACTGCACTTTGTCACCGAGAGCTACGTGCTGCAGTAGGCCGCTCGGGTCCTTGAACTCCTTCATGTGGTGGCGAGGTTGTCGGAAAGCTCGAAAGTTGGCGGTGAAGTTCACTCGAGCCACTTCAGTCGTCGAGGATGGAGGGTCTTCCGCCTCAGCCACGGACGGCCGCACAACCACAACTTCGCTCCATGTGTGTGAGGCGTTGTACGTGTGGTTGTGTTCTGGTGCGTCGGTTGCCCACCCTTGGTCTCGCGACGTGCACTCCACGACGAGATCCATGCATCGCGGAAGAATGCCGACGCCGTGGGGAAGCGCGACGTGGTCTGCGTCTGCGATGGTTAGCTCCAGATACACTTCGTTCATGTTGTCATGGCCATATGGCTCCTCTTCCGTGACGGCCTCGAACGTGACAAGGAAGTCTGCGAGCGCGAGCACTTCGCTCACCATATCGATGGGGAATTTGGGTACTTTCGCGAGCAGCGCAGCCACAACAAGCACGTCTTCGACGCTGTAGTGCGGCGGCTCTAACGCCACATGTTCCTTAGCGCTGAGCTGCTTCACATCGCCGGTAGTAGCGTCCGCAGGGACGATGAAGACGTCGGTCATATTGCTGCGCTTTCTCTCTTGGCTGGTTGTCTGTTGATGTGGAAGCTTGTGGGATTGTGACCGTCACAGTGACGAGTTGGGAAGAAAACGAAGGAATAAACTTCAACGTGTCTGTGACTCGGTAATATTACCGAGTGTTCTTCTGGGATATTCTCAGACTCAGATCCAAAAACGGTTTTTCTGAAGAAGATCCCCGAACGGAATGCGCAAACCCAGACAGACCGACCAAACGGCCGGCTCACCTGACTGAGCAGGACGCACACGCGCAGGCAGACCAAGCACCAAAACAACGACGGCCACCAGAACTTGCATTGACAAGAAGATCGCTCCTTTGTCACATGGTCACTTGCGTGCTGCTCCGTGATTGTCCAGTGGACGAGTCGGGGCAAACGCATCCCGACAGCTCGCGTGGGTCGACCTGCCTCCGCCCAATCAGTGACGGTGGTCAGCCCACTTCACCATCGTCGTCCTCTGGTCATCGGGCCAAAACATCGATATTTTTGCCCAAGTACCCACAGTTCAACGTGACGACGTCCTGTGGTAAATTACGCGCGGAAAGGTTCCCGCCAATCTCGAATTGTCTTGGCAACTGTATGCCACGAACGAAGCCACCTGAGCTTGAAAGGTTGTAAAGGGGTAGGGTCCGATGTCCAACATCCTCTACAAAAACATACACTTCCACCGCTGCTGGTGCTTCTCCCTACGAGAACAAACGCGAACACGGCGTTTTTTGTTCTGACGAGAACATTTTTCGTTGTTCCCTTTGCCTGCTTGGGACGCGTGCCCTCTCACGACGCCCTCACTCCCACATCACGCCCAGTCATTCATTCCAAGAAAGAGAACGCAAAGGCTAATCAACCGGTGCCAGCGTGGAAGTAAGTTCGAGTGAGTGAGTCCCGTGGCGGCGCAGGACGCGACTCACAGGGAGGCAGCAGAAGAGAGAAGAGAAGCCGCCACCGTGAGGGCGAGAGCGTGAGCGCAGGCTTCTTCAAGACCGGCACGGCGAACGTCGAGGGCGTGGATTGTACGTCGCTCGCTTCGCTGGCGCTTCGGCACGTGAAACCAAACTAAACCAATTACGGGGAGAGAACAAGAACAAGAACGAAAGATGAAGAAGACCCCGACGCATGTGGTCTATTCGACCAAGAAGGTCACCAAGCAGCAAATGGAGGCGCGCGCGGCGGCGACGGCAGCAGCGTCAGCAGCGGCTAGTCCGCCAGCGACAGAGCCTGCTCCTGCACCCGTAACGCTAGCGTCTACGCCTGCGGCTGCGCCTGCGTCGAGAGCTCAACTGGTCGTGGAGATTACGGATGAAGAGCTTCCGCCCATGCGGCGCCAGAGCAGTTCGGGCGGCGGCAGTGGAAGCTCGCGTCAGCACCGTCCGCACAGCCACCGCTCATCCTCTTCTTCGAAGAAGTCGACGCGACTGGGCGAGCGCAGTGTGAAGCGTCTGCGGCCGTCGCCGGCGCTGCTCCAGAGCGACCGCATTTCGGTTGCGCAGTGTGTGAAGACGATGGTCGAGAAGAAGGCGGACGCGACGTTACTAGTGGACCGCAATGGTCTACTCACGGGCATTCTCACAGACAGGGTGCGCTTTCATGATTGTGAGGGGTTATCTCGTGGAAGGCTCACTAACTGGTTCCATTTTTTTGACAGGACATTGCATTCAAGGTGGTCGCGCTTGGACGCAACCCGCAGATGACGCGTGTGTCGGAAGTGATGACGCCGAACCCGCACTGCGTCGCGTCCAACGAGAGCGCCATTGATGCGCTCAAGAAGATGGTGACGGGCCAGTTTCGTCATTTACCAGTCGCCGACAATGACAAAGGTATGACAAAGCCGTTATTGTCATCTCGATGGTAATGAAGGCAACTGACTAAACATCGATGACGTATAGTGGTGGGTATTTTGGACATTGCCAAGTGTCTGTACGAAGCGATCACGAAGATCGAGCAGGAGTACAATGCGCACTCGAAGAACCTAGAGGACGCCGTCAAGAAGGTTCGTTTCTCGTCGAGACATAGGTACATTTTGTTTCTTTGTGGATTTTCATCACCTCGCTGTTGCTTCTACAGTTACAGAAGCACTTGCCGAGCAATGCGCGCGAGAATTTATTCGAGAAGCTCCGCGAAAAGGTACGCCTGGTTTTCTGCGATAGCTCGCCATTATAAAAGTCTCCAAGCTGACTGCTTTCCTGCGTTTGGTAGCTTTTCCTGCCCACGCTGTCGGCCATTCTGCTCGACCGCTCACCTGTGCCGGTGCTTCATCCGTCATCGTCGGCACTTGATGCAGCCATTCTGATGCTCTCCAAGAAGACGAGTGCAGTGATGGTCTGCGACGACTCGGAGGAGATGGTCGGCATCTTCACGTCGAAGGATTTGATGCGTCGTGTGGTGGCGTTGGAACTGGATCCGAGCGAGTGCCTGCTATCCAAGGTGATGACGCCCAACCCGTTTTCGGCCCGTCTGAACACGACGATCCTGGAGACGCTGCACACGATGCACAACCGCAAGTTTCTCCATGTGCCGGTGTTCGACGACAACAGCAAGCTGGTCGGGTTGGTCGATGTGCTGCAGGCGACGTGTGCGATCGTCCAGCAAATGGGCACGCTCCAGTTTTCGAGAAGTAATGACAGCGTGCAGCCACTCTGGAACGAACTGCGTCAGAGCTTCATCCCGAACGAGGAGTCCACAGATGTGGACGATGCGGACGAGGAAGATGCGTCGCGTGAAGAGAGAAGCGAGAGTGAACTCACTTCATCCGGCCGCCGTTCGAGCTGGAGTCAAAACGAATCAGTCTCGGAAAACGACCCGGAGATCTTGGACCCGACCTCGCCAGAGGCTCCTGAGTCGGACCAACCGCCGGACGTGTTCGTCTTCAAGCTCGCCGATTGGAACGGCACCAACCACCGATTCACGAGCTCAGCGGAATCGCTGAAGGAACTTGTCAAGGACGTGCAGAACCGCCTTGGAGACCACACGATCCGCAAGGTGCACTACATCGACGACGAAGGTGATCATGTAAGTCTGACTTGTAATCTGATTGTGTACGACAGGGATGTGAATCTGACTGTGGCTGTGCTTGTAGGTGCTTCTGTTCAAAGACACGGATCTCAAGGACGCGGTGATGCGGGCCCGCATGTGGGGCAACAAGTACCTTCGCCTCATCGTCCTGCACCGTGTGTCGCGCTCTGGCATGCGCAGCGTCGCGCGAGCGGCTCAGCAGACAGACAATGTGCTGGGCATCGTCTACTACGCGGCTGCCGCCGCAGCGATCGCCGGAGCGTCGTTCTTCCTCAGTAGACGTCGATGAAGTCGTCGTTCGTTGATGACCCACAGCCCAACGGAAGGTGTTGTTCACATACACTGCATCATCGATCGCACTTTGCATATTCGAGTGGGCACAAAAGAAGTAAATGGGAATGAAAGCGCTCTTTGTGTGAAAACCAACGACTACATTAGTGACCAAGCTCGCAAGATGGCTGACCAGGCGCATATTTCTAATACTACAGGCGACGCGACGAAGAGCTCTTGAATCATGAGCAGTGTCGACCGAGGTCGCAACTTTTCAATTGGAGAGCCGAGAGACCGAGGCAGAAATGTGGATCACCGTGAGCACGGTGAGTAGGAAGACCGACTTCCACGAGAAATAGTGCGGGTAGTGATACAGCAGCGTCCAGAACCCGTAGAGGAAGAAGCCCGTCGTGAGCAGCAGCGTGTTCACGGGGTTTGCGAGTCCCTTGAGCTCAACGTCCTGTGCCGCCTCAGGATGCGGGGTGGGTGCTGCGTATACAGAAGAAGTTCCAGTTAGTGATTCTTGTGGGGGCTCCGTCCACTCCAACAAGACTCACGGGCATCGTTGACCACTGCGTGGATCACGCCGTCTTCTTCGATGCCGTACTCGCCCATTGTGCGGTCTGCAAGCAGCAGCATACCCTGAGGCAATCAATACGCCAAAGCGGTGAGTGTTGACTGCTTTTCCCCCCAGCAATACTAGAGTGGATCATTCAGACGCACCATGTAGATCAGTCGGATTCGCTTGTTGTTCGCCAGCTCCTCAGTAAAGAACTGCTCTGTAAAATCCTGGACGGGCTGAGTCGCCTTGAAGTGCGCAGCCCGGGTTTGCTCGCCTACATCATCACAAACGACCAGTGAGCTCTTCACTGTGCAGTCACCATAACCTCCATCACAACCAAAACGCACCAATCCGCAGCCGAAGTCGCAGGAATCCGTCCGGCACAGCGACGGAGTCATCGCCCTCCGACTCGCGCGGCGCTTCTGATGGAATCGGCTCCTGTGCCTGTGTCTAGTAGAGGCAGAACGAGCTCATTAGAGTTAAAATCTGACGGCGAACACAAGCGGCGTCAACTCACGCTCTGTTCTGGCGTTGGATTTGTCGGCGCGATGACCCTACGACCAGCAAAACACACGCATCAGCTTCGGTAGCTCGCTTTCCATCTCCGCACCGCAGACAGCACTACGCACTCGGCATTGTCGTCCACAAAAGTCCATTCGTCCAGCGCGCGCGGGGAAGCCACGTCCATCGTGTTCTTGTTCAACTTGGGCGATTGTCGAGTGACTGGGCGGCTGCGTTGTGTTGTAGCTCTTCAAACGACGAGTCGTCGCTAGAGTTTTGGTGACTGAGTTTCGAGAATGGAATCAGCGCGTCTCTTCCGAAGATTCTCTTTCTTTCTCTCACACTTCCCAATGCGCAGAGACAGCAGAGCAGAGGCAGATACTAGAACCAGTCGACGGACGGACGGACGGACAGGCGGCCAAGTAAGAAGGAAGCGGAATGCGCTGGCGGTGCGATGAGATCAATCAAAGCTTTCCTTCTGCACAATCATCCCAATACACCTGGTGATACAATTGCCGCTTGGGAACAGAGTGATGGTCACGCGAGAAAATGGCAGGTACCTCATCCACCCAAAAGCACAAAATTGTGGGTGTTTGGGTCGAAGTCACCCTAGCGAAAGAAGAAGCGGCTCGTTAGAGCGCCATCAGTAAATTACGCCCCTAACCCTACGCACATTTGGGTCGAAAAAGGACAGTTTGGGGTCGAGGAACCACATCGATAGCGCCAAAAGCAGCCAAAAGACGCGGAATTGGAGGCTTTTTCATCATTCGCCATCTAGAAATCTATCGATTCCACCATTTTGCATTTCCTGGAGCAACACCCCGAGGACGCTAGGGCATGCCAAAATTGGATGTCCATTCTGTGTCCGCCAAGTTGTGAAATGGGTACACTTTTGGTATAAATTACGGTAAAATACCGATATATTACCGCTAATGGCGTATGAAGGCCCAGGATGGCATTTGAAGAGATGGCGCAGGAACGCGTGCCAAAGAAGAAGAGAACGCTCCACTTCAAGGTGACACAAATCCAGCTGGCAGATCGCGGGGTTCACCCCACATCATGTGGGGTGAACCCCGCGATAGAGTGACATGGCACTCTGGAGGGCTCCTGATGAGCCGAAGTGCGTCAACGGCGGAAGATGCGCGTGGGACGTGCGCAACTGGAGGCGGCGCTGCGCCGTGAAGCACGGATCAGCGCTGGAGAGTGCGATGCGCTGGTGAATAGGAAGATCGATGGCTTCTTCTGGCCGATGTATCAGTGGATTGAGGAAGTGATCGATCGCACGAAGAGCGCGCCGTCTCGCACAGAACGAAAACCGTGCGTGTGCATTGGCCTCAGTTGTGTCCAGGGCGGTGGCAAGACGACGACAACGCGTATACTCGAGGAAGCGCTCAAGGCATCCGGACGTCGATGTGCTGTCGTCTCGCTGGACGATGTGTACCTGACTCGTAAGGAACAGATCGCAGTCGCAGAGGGGAACGCCACCAACCCGCTTTTGCAGGTGGGACGATTCCTATTGAGCACACGTGACTGCTAGACTCGCTAACTGTATGAATGCCTCCAAAGCATCGTGGAAACCCAGGGACGCAGGACATGTCGCTCCTCATGCAGCTGATCGAGCAGAGCCAACGCAGTGGAGGGCGTGTCGCTGTGCCCCGATTCGACAAGTCGCTTCACAACGGACGCGGTGATCGACTCCCCGAGTCCGAATGGGATTCACAAGAAGGTAGGTGTAGAGCTCCTGCTTAGCATTCATCTTCCCCAGGAGTTCCTGTTTCACTGATGAATCTGTTGTAGGCCCTCTCGATGTGCTGATCATCGAAGGCTGGTGCATGGGCTTTCGCGCTGCGACCTCTGGTGTCGAGTGAGTCTTTGCCACCAATAATTCTGGTCTCTTCATCATTGACTGATCAATGACTGGTGTTGCCATTAGCCCGAACCTCGAGCCAGTCAACGAGGCCCTCCGCCAGTACGAGCAGCTCTACAAGGCCCTGGACGCCTTGGTCGTCGTCAAGGTCGAGACTCCGCAGTGGGTGTACAAGTAAGCTGCGCTATACCTCTGGCGATTAGCGAATCTGTTGACTCACTCGCTGCTTGATCATGCTGAAAAAGATGGCGGGAAGAACCAGAGAGCCACTTTCGCCAAGCCGGGAAGCCAGCGCTCACGCCTGAAGAAGTTCGCGACTTTGTCGACCGCTTCATGCCCGCTTACAAGACGTACCTGCCTGGACTGTACAGTCCGCCCGTATCTCAAGCTGCTGCGACACCGTCTCGCTACGTGGCGTCGCATCTTGACAAGATCCCGACGCTCATCCTCGAGATTGATGAGACCCGCACGCCGTCGCAGAGTTCTTCGCCTGTGGAATATAATATCCACTCCGAAATACTGAACCAATAAAAGCGATTGGCTCGCCTATGACCTGTATAAAAAGATGGATCGGCTGCCGATGGCCATCAACCAATCTCGCGGCTGGCAAAATGGTGTGGTACGCGTGTGGTACACCGCTTTCTTTTGTGTGAATATCGATCGGGAAAAGCGCCAAGCACCAGACGACGTGAACTCGCGGAAGAATGGAGCGCTACCAGAAACTAGAGAAGATCGGCGAGGGCACGTACGGCGTGGTGTACAAGGCCAAGGACCGCGTCACGGGCGAGGTGATCGCGCTCAAGAAGATCCGCCTGGAGGCCGAGGACGAAGGCATCCCGTCGACCGCGATCCGCGAGATCTCGCTGCTCAAGGAGCTCCAGCACTCCAACATCGTGCGCCTGTACAACATCGTGCACACGGAGCGCAAGCTCACGCTGGTCTTTGAGTACCTGGACCAAGACTTGAAGAAATACCTCGATGTGTGTGAGAAGGGACTCGAAAAGCCCATCATGAAGGTGAGCACTGCTCTGGTTACTGTGTCTGCTTGAAGCGCGAGTGAGCCTAGAAGGCTGACAATTGGGTTTATGGTCATTTGGAAATAGTCGTTCCTGTACCAGTTGCTACGCGGCATCGCCTACTGCCACCAGCACCGCGTCTTGCATCGGTAGCGTTTGTTTTCCCACATTTCTGTATTTTCTGCTTGTAGGGGGCTGACTGGATCTTGATGAATTTGAATGGAAAAACCAGCGACTTGAAGCCGCAGAACTTGCTGATCAACCGCGAAGGCGAGCTTAAGCTCGCGGATTTCGGTCTCGCGCGTGCGTTCGGCATTCCAGTGCGAAGGTATGATAGCTCTTGGTCACAGTTGCACCAATGGGGGACCAGTTAACTGATTTGTGTCGTCATGCAGCTACACCCACGAGGTCGTGACGTTGTGGTACCGAGCTCCGGATGTTCTCATGGGCTCCAGGTTGGTCTTATTTTTCCTGTCTTCCTAGTCCGTTGCCTTTCTCATCGTCATCTGCATAACTGTAGGAAATACTCGACGCCCGTGGATATCTGGAGTGTGGGTTGTATCTTTGCGGAGATGGCGAACGGCGGCCCGCTCTTTGCGGGTACGTCGGAGGCCGACCAGCTCGACCGCATTTTCCGTCTGCTGGGCACGCCGTCCACCGACATCTACCCGAACATTGTCGACCTGCCAGAGTACAGAGTACGCTTGAACCGGCCACGATTCCATTGATGCTAAGGAAGAAGACTGATGTATGATACTTGATGTTTGCTTCCGGTGTGCAGCGCGACTTCCCGATCTACTCCATGCCCGAGTCGCTGGCGCACTTGGTGCCCACGCTCGATGAAGACGGCGTCGACCTGCTCGAGCAGATGCTGCAGTACGACCCAGCCAAGCGTATCACGGCCGCCGACGCGATGGAGCACCCGTACTTCAGCGATCTCTCGCCAGCGATCACTGAGCAGTAAGTAGACTAGTCCAAGCCAGCCGAGTGGAATGAAGAAAGGATGTTGATTCAGGAGGAAGTGAAACGAAAGAGGGCCAAGGAAGACCTATATGACAACGGCGCCATCAACAAAGGAAGTGGAGTTCGCCATGGGAAGAGAAGGACCTGAGATATCTCGAGTGAGGGCAACGAGTGCTTCGAGTGGAAGATGTGAACAGGCCGAGTCGCGTGCGGTGGTAATGTGGAATGTAATTAGAATTGTATTTGCGGGATTCTATTATCGGCTGGCCTTGGACCCTGAAGCGTCGCACGGAGCAACTTTCTCCTGAATGGCTGCATGACGGGTCGCCATGATACTGCAAGTTGTTGGTATCCACTCCACATGCGTCGGCTTCTCTTACTCGTACTCGTAGCAGCGTGTTGCATATGGCGAGTGGACGCAGTCGAGCTTGATCCTGTGGTGAAGTGTATCCGCTCGACGTCGAGGCAGCTATCTGCTGACCAAGCTGAGAGCCTTTGTATCTATGCAGCGACCCACGGTCTCACCGACGGACCGGCAAGATGCGCCACCAGCGCTCTGAAGAGCTCGTGTGGTGCGACTTTGAAGGCTGACCTCATCGCGGACGTGGTTGAGCTATGCCAATCGGCGGTTGATACGCGACCAGCCGAGTGCTGGTCCGCTGTGCCAAAAGATTGGCGCCAGCATGTGATCACAGTGTGTAAGAAAGCTGTCAACGATCTCACAGTTGATTGCCTGCGACAGTTCAAGCGCCATACACCGAATACCCGGCAAGCAAGATCGATCGAGACCATCGCACATATCTGCAGCGAGTTTCGTGGAGACCCCGCTACGATCGGAGACTGTCTGACACGCGCCCCTAAGTCACTGCCGGAGATATTGCGGTACCAGCTCTGTCGTCACGGAAACCCCAGCGCGGTAGGCGATGTCGTAGAGTGCGCCAAGCAGCTCTTACAACGCAACGCGAACGCAGAAATCGTCGCGGCTGCGTGTGCGTCTGCGGAGACCTCGATCGATTCTCCTCAAGAGTGCGTACTCGCCGCTCAACAGCGTCTTCGATGGATGGATACCCAGTCCATCATCGAGCTGTGCCGCCAGTCGCAGGCAACATCAGCACCGGTAGATTGTGTAATGTCACTCCGGTGGTGGTTTACGTCGGAATTCTCGAGATCCCAACCGCAGAACGATCTTGCACGGCTGTGCCATAATGTATCGGACCCAGCTCCAGTCATTCATTGCGTGAAAAAGCTGCCGATCCGTCTCTTCACCTCCAACCAAGTCGTTCGCATTTGTGGAAGGCAAATCGAAGACGCCAACGCACTTGTCGACCGAGCCGAGTGCATCGTCGGGGCAGCGTATCACCTTTTCAAGATCGGAAATGGCGGTGATATCACTCGAGATCGACAGGCTTTGCTGCTTATGCAACTGTGTGAAGGCGTGAATGCATCATCTTCGATTGACTGTCTCGTCTCAACGGGTACACAGAGTCCGAGTCTTGATTCTGAGCAGCGAGTGCGGCTGTGCCACGGAGCGACATCGGCGGTGCCACACCAATGCCTTCGCTCCATCCATTCTTCAGTCGTTCAGCGTCTTCCCGATGGAGTCGTTGATGCCGTCGAGCTGTGCCGCGGGTCGACCACGCTCGCTCCAGCCCAGTGTATCAATCGACTTCAGCACGTCTCGCCCGTTATCTTCGAGCAAGGGATGGCAAGCAAATTGTGTACAGGCGCCTCGTCGACAGCCCCAGCCGACTGTTTTTTCGCTGCGCCTCATCACTTCTCCGACTTTGATCGAGTGGTGTTGTGTTCTGAAGCCACCAGTGAGGAACCGGCAGCGTGTGCGAAGTCCTCATTGCCTCGCTTACCTCTGGATTATCAGAAGGCTGAGCTGTGTGCGAAGGCCGAGTCGATGGGTCCAGCTCAGTGCGCCAGTAGCAGTCCATTCGGCATGGCTGCTACCGATATCATCAAGCTCTGCAACCGGGCACTCGACGACAAGCCTGCTCGCTGCGCGGATGCGGTACCACCTTACCTACACATTCCGTGGAAAGAAGTGGCCACTGCCTGTCGTGATGCAACGAGTACAACGCCAGGAAGTTGTGTAGCGCATCGAGTTCGCCATCGAGTCCCATTGTCCGCCAGTATGATCCACGAGTGCAGAAACACAGCATCCAATCCGTCGTCGCTGGAGGTCGCCCAGTTCACATACGAATGTGCTGAGCTGATGGCCAAGTGTCCTTTCTCGATGAAAATTCGAGTCTTGGACCAGTTTGGAGTCGAGATGCCGTCGTGGAGTCATGGGCACGTCCATTTCAGCGTTGTTCCAGATGCGGATACTCCTTCAATGGAGCTTCCTGTCCGCGGTTTCACAAACGCTGCAATCGCCAACGGCTCAGCACTCTTCCACCGACTGCACTTCGCCACCCCAGGTAATTTTACACTTCGGCTTCACTCTGTGGGTGTGGAGGAGATGGTCGCGCGGATCCGAGTCCACTCCAACGAGAGTGAGCAGCGGGAGCTCGACAGTTGCCAGCGGATCTTCTCCTTCATGCAATGTGGGAAGGATCATCCAGAGCCAAATCCAACTTCAGCAAACGCGTCAACATTGGCCTTGCAGATTCTCATCCTGCCTCACCGTTTCACGCTTGGTGGCCTTCATTGTGAGCCGCTGTGGTCCGAGCAACACGCAGGACTGCGGCCGCTAGGCAGCATCTCCTATGCAAGACTCTACGCTCTTCCCCGCATGGCCTACCAACTCCTCACGTACGTATATTCTCTAGTCTCGCATGCCCTCCCTGTGCCGACTATATCTTGTGTGTTGTGCGTAGTGGTCTGAACATCCCGACTCGAGGCATGAGCTCATGGGCGTGCCTGGGTATCCCAGAAGGCTCGAACCGCTCGGTCATTCGCAGGGCTTACCACAAGCGCTCGTTGGAGTGGCATCCAGACAAGTGGCCACTCAGCAGTGACTCGTCCGACAGCGTCTCACCATTGCGAGCCAAGGTCGAAGAGGTCTACACCCTGGTCAACGACGCGTACCAGCAGCTCTTCAATCGTGAGGCTCACTTATCCTAAACTAAGGTAGAAATTGCACCCACTTGAACCGTATTTACTTCAACTTGAAGCACGGAATAGTGTGGCCCACATCATTCTCAGTTTAACTTCGGTTTCCCGCGGTGACGCCCGTGACGCGATGGGGTCCGTCATGGGAAGAACACGGCGGCTTCGAAAGGAGGACCCATTCGGAAGACTCTCGTCCGTCAAGCCACCGCTCATCAGTCCTCGCTACAGTGAACATGGAGGCGATTCTGAGTATCATACGCGGTATCCGCAATGGCGCGTACTACGGCACCAAGATCCGCGCGCCTCACGGTACGTTTTCCCGTCGGAATGAGCTCTTGCACGTCGCCTGACCATCGAGATCTGACGGGAATGATGTGATACATGCAGCATTTGTGATGATTTTCCTCTTCCAGAGCGGCACGCTGCGCGAGAAGCTGCGTGGTGTTGTGCGCTTGACGTTTGAACACACGAAGAACCTGGCGCTGTTCGTCGGCATCTACAAAATGGTGCTGGCTGTGATGCGCCAGAACAAGCAGATCATCGACCCTGGCAGCGTCACGACGCCGATCGGAAAGCCAGCCGCGCATTGGCACGCTGCCGTCGCCGGTGCCGTGGGCGGCTACCTCGTGTGGGGCCGATACTCGGGCGTGAACTACCAGATCGTGATGTATCTGCTAGCGCGCGTGATGATCGGAGTGGTGCGCGTGCTCGCCAAGCGCGGCGTCAAGCCGTTCAGCGACCATAAGTTCGAATCGGTGTACCCGGCGCTTGCGACCATCACGTGGGCGACTGTGATGTGGATGTATGAGAACGAAGGCGCGTCGCTCCACCCGTCGCTGCGCAAGAGCATGGAGTACCTGTACGACGAGTCGTGCCGGTGGCAGAACGGCCTGGACGACTTCCTGCCGTCGCCTGCCACTGCCGCCGTGTGCCTCCTCACGTGGATGGAGGTGTAAGCAACGTTAGGAAAGCACTCGCGTACTGCACATGCGCACATTACCGTACACGCCGCCGAGACATGAGCGTTAGTTGCAGCCCACACAGTCAGCATATTTTCAAGCCGCTTCTGTGGCGTCAAATTGTTCTTCAAGAACTCGCCGCCTTCTCTTTGCATCGTTCGTCGTCCATGTTGAGTCATAGACGCATAGACCTTGGCGACGTGCATACTGGCACGTCGCACAGTAACCCGCCCTCTTCGTGAGACGTCTCGTTCGCTGCTCGCGCAGCTCATCGTCATGCGGCCCACACAGCCAACACACCAATCCCACTTGGTCACGCACTCGTCTGCTATGTGTTGCTTTCGCCCACCAAAAATCCGCTTGTCTCATCGGCCGCAGCAACAAAGTGAAGGAAGAAGCTCTTCGTCTTGCAGATCTCCTCATCTGCCCACCTACCAGTACGTTGGCCCTAGGGTACTGCATGGATGCATGGTCATGCAGGAAGCTCCTGGTACGTACAGGTAGGTTTTAGTCAAGATCTCGTAGAGGTGAGTCTGGACAACTGCAAGCTGGTCGTGAGTGAAGAGTCGCCTGTTCAAGACTGCCCAGGGTTGCAGTTTGGCTGAAAGGAGCTGCCCGACCGACCAGGTTGCACTGTACGGTCTGTACTGTACCAGGTGTCGCCTGTTTCACAACACGTCACCACGCGAGAAATCAAGTCGCCGGCCTGGCTCTGGAGGGGCGTCCGTGAGCGGGTTTCTTGAACATGTACTGAGATATGAGCATCTCAAGCCAACGAAAGTGTGCGAAGAAGCATGCGAATGGGAGAAGGCGAGTCGTCAAGAAATGAAGGGCTCGCACCCTGCAAAATGTGGCTGTGATGAGGCTCTGGTTTGAACGTCAAGCATCAAAGCTCGTGAATATGCATGAGTAGGGGCTCCCCACTCACTTGCCTAGTGACGAGTCTTCGTGCGACACGACACTCAAACGTTTCGCTTTGCGGATCCACACAAATCCATGTACAGTACAGTACATGGGGTTGTTGGAGGACGGCGGGTTTTCCAGTTAGCATTCGAGGGTCCAGTTCGATCCAGCGCCGCCCAGTCCACGGATTCATCCTCTGATTGATGCATCCATCATTTTGGCCGCCTGTAAACAACGATGGCTGTTGATGCGGCGGTCCGCATGGTCCTGTGCATCTGCGTCGGACAGCGCATGTGGATGACAAGGAGACCGACTGGTGAGCCGCCCGCTGCTACTGCTTGAGGATTCCTTCGTGCCGCTCGGGTCGGCGCGAAAGGAGACTGCTGCCGTGGTTAGAAAGCCGAGAGAAAGCCAGTCAGTGGCGTTCTCTTCCATAGTTTCGTCGACGAAAGGGCACAACGCATCAACACTTCACACACGATTGGGCTTTAGCAAACAAAACACACCCACTGACTGCACGACCATAGTGAAAGCAAGTCACGGTGCCGTTCTAATAGAATGGTGCTGAGAGGGACAGGGTGGGATTGTCACGGATTTTTTTGTCTGGTCACTGCCGTGCGATGCGACACGACTGACCGTGGAGGCGGGCCGTAACCAGATTAAAACCCACCCATTTCGGACCTCTAGGATCAAAGCACCCAAACCCGTCAACTCGTTTTCAACCCACGCTTGCGACACCCCGAGACATTCGCCTGCTTTCACTTCCTCCATCTGGGCGGGTTTGGGGGTTCGTCCTTGGAATGCCACTTGGTCGCGCGCCATGCTTCGACAAACCCATATTTGGGGTTCTCAAACCCGACCCGCTCTTCGTGGATATCACTGGGAAGAGAAGCGTCGTGGAGAGTTGCCCGAACCGCCTTTGGGACAGGCAGACAACCCCAAAAGTACAGCATTTCCACCATCGGCGGCATTCCCTCCCGACGGCGTGTCTACCAGTCTCTGCTGTCCGCGCCACGGCCCGCTGAACGCATTCCACCCACGCGGCGTCAAGAAGAAGCCCCCGTGGATTCGCCTGGCCATTCGCGGCTTGTATCCGCCCCCAATTGATCGAGACACGAGCCATTGACTCTCCCACTCTCCCTTCTCATCCCACGCGACGTGGAGGATCGAGTGTCGCATTCGTTCGAACGAGTCCTAGAAACGAGAACGCCAACGCAAGGTCCCTCAGTGAATGCCTGACGACTGGCCGACGTCTTAACGAGGCGCATTCGCGGATCAATTGAGCGCCACCCCCGACAGGACGCGCAGATACGCACACACACACACACACACAGCATTTAGATATACACGACGACGACCATGGGCAACCGACAGTCGTGCGACGCCACGCGTTCCAGCGGCGAAAGAGCCATCAGTACAGAACGAGAAGCGAGACAGAATATCACCAACAACAGCACAGCCACCACAGCGACGCAGGCGACGTGGCTCATGAACAAAATAGACACCAAGGGCATGGCCGTGCTGGTCAAGGCCGCTGCCGGCCACCGGCGTCGGTTGTCCTCGTCGAATGTTACAGCGACGCCAGCAGAGATCGAGTACAAACCGCATTCGATGTCCGAAGCTACGACCGTGTCGATCAACGAGTCGCCGCTGCAGCTCCAGCACCAGTACTCGCGAGGCGCGTCGAGTGACGAGGATACGGCGTCGGCTGAAGGCGCGAGTCTCACACGGAATCCAATCGAAGACCACGACCGCAACGAGAAGAAGCCGGCGTCGACCACTACAAGAAAGAGCGGCGTGTGGCAGCATCTCATGGGCTTTGTAGCCGCCCAGCGTGCGGGTATGAGCCCGTGCTGTCCAGCCCAGACGCTGGCCACGCCACCTACCAGTCCACAACACAGCAACCCGGCACTTCGCAAGCGTCGACGATCGATCACTACGGCCCTCGCCGAGGCGGACGAGAAGCACCGCGCGTTCTGGGAGCTCGTCCAGAAGCTGCTGGCAATGAACGACGTCGTCGGCATGATCCGAGAGCTGCAGGACTACCTGGAAGACCAAGTCGGAGCTGCCCAGTCGGCAGTGTTCCTCGTGGATCCAAACCGCAACAGCATGTCGCGTGTCGTGCGAGGCCAAGGCACGCTGTCCAGTATCGCGCAGCACCGAGGGCTCGTTGGCCACGCTGTCACAAGCAAGACGGCATTATGTCGACAGCTCTTCGCACAGGATCTCCACTACGACGCAGAGATCGACTTGCCACAGGAAAGCATCTTCCAAAAGTTGATCTGCGTGCCGCTGCTCGAGAACAACAACGTGTATGCTGTCGTGGAGATGACGACGAAGGACGCGTCGCGTGAGACGGAGATGGACGAGCTCGACATGAAGCTGCTCTCGTGGCTTGGGCCGATCCTGAGTTCGTGTATGCGCAAATGTATCGAGTACCACGACGTACTGCTATCCGACCGCACACAGAAGGCGCTGCTCCACATCATCAGCTCGTCTGACACGGAGGACACGGTGCTGAACCTCGTCGACGGCGTGATCGCCGGTGCGTACCACATCACGCAGTCGGAACGCCTCTCGCTGTTTATGATTGACTGGGAAACGGAAGAGCTCTGGACTTTGTCGTCATCGTACCATGAAGAGACGATCCGCGTGCCGCTGCAAGGAAGCACCCTCGGATATGCGGCTCAGCACCGGATGACCATGAACATCGCCGATGCCGAGCAAGACTCCCGCTACATCGGCGATCTGGACGCGAAGCGTGGAATCAAGACTCGCTGCGCTCTGTACGTTCCTGTGGGCGTCGACATGAACTGCGACGAGAACAGCAGACCGATGGCGGTGCTTGAGATCCTCAACAAGGAAGGCGACGACTCGTTCTCGCTGGATGATGAGTGCGCGTTCGAGGCCTTCGCCAGTGAAGTCGCAGTGATCCTTCGCCGCCGAAGCAACGAGATCGAGTACATCAAGCTGCTCGCGGACACGCGAGCTGAGAAGGTGTTGGCGCAGCGAGCCAAAAGCCAAGTCAACTTGCTCGAGTGCTACACGGAGTACGTCGCCAACGCCAACGCGAACCACGCCGCGGACCGTTTGCGCCACTCGTTCTTCAAGACCCACTCGCGCGAGTGCATTGTCTGCACAACCGACAAGGCGGACGGCACGACCAAGTGCACGAGCATTGACCGGGCCGACGCTGTCGATGAAGCCAGCAACGATATGCCGCTGGTTCTCTCTCCGGCACTGAAGGTCACGGTTGGCCCGCCGCCCAAGGATATTCCACTGTGGGACTTCAACATCTTCGCGACCGACGCCGACTCGCTACCTGTTCTTGTGCGCGATATGTTCCTCGACTTCC
This sequence comes from Pythium dissotocum, assembly GCA_023336355.1. NCBI lineage: Eukaryota > Oomycota > Peronosporomycetes > Pythiales > Pythiaceae > Pythium > Pythium dissotocum. The sequence goes on along the minus strand of JAADWY010000044.1, from coordinate 30,554 downwards.
GCATTCCTGAGATTCTCCAGTGTGATGAAGTGACGCTGCGCAACTTCATCTATGCGGTCAAGGAGACATACCACCCAAATCCGTTCCACAACTACGTCCACGCCGTCTCAGTCGTGCACATGGCGTACACGGTGCTCAAGACGACGGAGGCCGCCAAGATGCTGCAGCCTCTGGATGTCGCCGCGTGTCTCATCGCTGCGTACTGCCACGACGTGGACCACCCGGGCCACACCAACTCGTACGAGATCGTGTCCAAGTCTCCGCTAGCGATGCTGTACAGTGACGAGTCGGTGCTTGAGCGCCACCACGCGAGCACGACGTTCAAGATCATGACCAAGGACAAGAACTCAAACATCCTGCAGAACCTTTCGGTGCCAGACTTCCGCTACCTGCGCAAGATGATCGTCACGGCCATCCTCTCGACCGACATGGCACAACACTTCAAGATGTGCGAGTCGATGGAGAAGCTGGTCCACCCGACGCCGCACCACAAGTCGACGACCGCGATCAACATGAATATCAAGCGAGAGAGTCTGCCGGCCGTGGTCGAGGCCTGCATGGGTCCTGCCTTCACGAGCGGCAACAACAACAGCGGCAGTGCTATGTCGGCTGTGTCTGCTGTGTCTGCAGTGTCGACGACGACGATCACCACGACGGCCTCGGAAGACTCGACGGAGATCATCAACGTCGTGCGGGAGGCGGTGTTCCCGGCGGACGTGAGCGGTACGACGCCCGGCAACTCGTCTTCCAAGACGCATTCCGGCCGTGTTATGGCGTGCGCCGCACCGGAGGCGAACCCGAAGCACTCGGCTTTCCAGACCAACTTCAACGGCACGCTGGAGGAGCGCACGTTCCTGGTCAAGTCGATCGTCCACGCGAGCGATCTGTGCGGACAGACGTATCCGAAGCACGTGGCGCTGAAGTGGAGCAACATGATCTCGAAGGAGTTTGCGTTCCAGGCGCTGCTCGAGCAGGCGGAGAAGCTTCCGGTTTCGTACCAGCACATCGACGACCCGCTGCAAATGGTCGAAGGCCAGCACTTCTTCGCGCACAAGATCGTGTTCCCACTGTGGAATCTCATGTACGAGATGTTCCCGCAGCTCGAAGTGTGCGTGAAGAACCTGACGGAGAACGTGGCCCACTACGAGCACGAGATCCAACGACTCAAGCACCATCGCCAACTCTCCCTTGCAGCCGCCAGCGAAGCCGCGGCGGGCAGTGGCGGCGATGGTTCGCAAAGCGACTGTTCGCCGATGAGCTGCTGCGAGGCGTCGCTCTGGTGCTACAGTGAGGACGAAGGCATGGCAGTGCCGGGCGCCGCACGCTGCACGCCCGCCAAGTTCAACTCGTTCCGAGCCATGAAGTCGCTGTCTCGCTCGGTCTCGACCAGCGCGATCGACGACAGCATGTATGGAGCCTCTGCTGTGGAAGCCATCGAGTTGAGCCGTGCCCAGTCGGAGTTCTTCCGGTCTCGAAGCAGTTCGACGATGTCGAGTAACGGTGAAGCAGACGGAGACCGTGTTGACGAAGAAGAGATCTTTGAGATCTCGGATCTGAACGCGCTGACGCTCGCGCCGAATGAGCTCGTGAAAGCTTCGTGAAATGAAAGAAGAATGAGAGAGAGGGGGAGTAGAGACACACTGCTGGCGAGTGGACAAAGATCCCAGTCAGTTGAGCTGGAGGGGCTTATTTAAGTTATTGGTTGAAACGCTCAAGACTTCCATCGACTCGGACTGCGTTCTTTCGCTACAGTAGCACAGCGTCGACACCGCGAGCTTGGGGAATCGAAATCCCTTGAGCAGAACAGTCCACGGCACTCGACGCATTCGTCACCACGCGTGAAGAACGCAAAGACGGCGTGGCAGTCGGCCGCGTTGCAGTACCACTCTGGCCGAGTGGGGAACTCGAGGCCCCGGCTCAAGTCGACTGCGTGGATGCCATCGTCTCGATCCACGTCGTCGTTGTGTGCGGGTGCACTGGAGAGACCGAACCAATCCGCGAGTGAGGCCAACAGGCCCGAACTTTGTAGACCAGAATCTGTAGAAGTAGGAGCAGCAGCCTCTGGCGCGTGGTCCGTTGGTAGATCGCCCACTGGAGAGCTAATATACACGAATGAAGATGACGTATCGGAGTTGTGGCGACAGATGCGGTACTCGGTCGACGAGGACGGCGATGGCGGGGAATCTTCGCTGCTGCTCACTGCGTCGTTTGGGTCGGTGGAAGCCAGCAGTGCATCCAGTTGCATGCGTCGCCGATGCTTGGCGGGGCATTCGTGGCGGTCGATGCACGGGTCGTCGCCTCGGCCGCAGTACTGGAACTTGCACTTTTTGCACGTCACTCGATGGAACGCGAACGCGTCAAACTTGGTGTTACAGCACAGACACACATCGTGCTCGAGGACGAGTCTCGCTGCCGTTGTATCACGAAACTTCCAGTGTTCCGCTGACTCCAGAGGCGTCAGTCCGTCCGCTGATCCGCTCCATCGGCCGCCACACAGAGTAGGATCCGCTCCGAAGCACAGCAGCAGCCGCACCATGTCGGGTTGGTTCCGGATCACTGCAAAATGGAGCGGCGTGAGTCCTGTCTCGTCGGTGTTGTCGACGTCAGCACCAAGCTGGTGGATCGCGGCCACGGCCACGGGGACTTGTCCGTGCCAGATCGCAAAGTGGAGGATCTCGTTGCCCAGCACGAGGCAGTGGAGAGGTGTCGGTCGAAGCGCCGTGAGTGAGAGCCACTCAGTGATGACTTGTGCAACGTCGCCATGTCGAATGACAGCCGCAAGCTCTGGCGGCAGCGTGCGGTGGAGGTGAAAGGCACGTGGAGGCGTCGCAGGTTGGCCGCTGCTTGTTAGTTTCCCTGCCCGGGACGCGATGCGTTGGTAGTGAGCTCTGGCAATGTGTGTCGTTGTGTCTTCTCCCTTCGGGACCACGGGGTTTGGGGCGAAGGAAAGAGCCTGAAGAACGGCTTGGTACGGATCGATATGCCGCACGAGCGGTTTGAAGTCACGCAGGAAGTCTTCGAATGTCATGCACATGAGCGATACCTCTAGCAGTTTGAGGATCGCTAGTCCCATCCGCAGGAAGATGTCTTGTACACCCACGAAGAAGAGATCGAAGATGGCGCACGCGAGATCTGGCTTGGTCGATAGTGAAAACTAAAGGGGGGGGGCAGTTAGCTAAGTAACTGTGAGGTGAGGTAGACATGAGATAAACATACCAGCGTCGTGAACCACTCGATGCCGTACATGGGGATCGCAAAGCCTTGTGTGTGCAGGTGCTGGTACAAATCTGGGAGCTCGCTTTTCAGCATCTGCTCGAAATGGGCCAGATAGTCATCCAGAAAAGTCGAGCTGTGTAGGTATATCCGAGCGAGGTGCCGCTTCTTGAGCAGATACAGAAACAACGCGTAGGCATCGGCCTCATCGAGGCCTTCGACCAAGAACAGCGCTGCGATGAAGTTCATGCCTTGGCAGTAGCCATCTTCTGCCTCGGCAACAGCGTTCAGAACTCGAAACAGTGCGCGTTGTTGGGCATTCAGGTCCCTTTCTCGACTGGGCAGTTGGCTGCGTTCGAATATGCTGAACGTACGCGTCACGTCGCGCTGGATCGTGCTGGATCGCTCGTAGTCGGATCGACAGATCAAATGGTAGATTTCCTTGTGGCGCGCCATGAACTTGCGAGGCAGCAGCTTCATATTCATCCAGTCGATGCCCTGCGTGAGTGAGAGCAACAGCTCACGCTCATCTTGCTGGTCCACAAAGTTGTACTGCCGCACGACATTGCGCCAGAACAACTGTCTATTGAGCCTCTCTGGGCATTGCGGACTGCGATCGCTGCTGGCCATCGAGCTCCAGCTTCGTGGGACTTCCATGAGCAGAGATCTTGGTGAGCCAAACGCTGCGGACGACGCGGTGGGCGACGACTCTCCTCTTGTGCGCCAGCTCTTATCGTCGCGGTCTTCCTCTTGGTCTCTTTCTTCCTCCATGATCTTAATCTCTTCAAGCGTCCTCGTCCCACGTGCTTCTGTGTTGTTGTCCGCGACATTCTCACTCGCCATTGTGGATCGGCGGCGGCGCGTGGGGCTGCCACCAGGCGTACTGTCAACGCTTGTCGTTGGCATCGTTATACACAAGCAGCGGTTCTTAGTCTGCTGCAGCACTAGACACGGCGCCTTTCTTCCAGAATCTAGTCGCCTTGGAAGCTTCCTTCCTGGTGTAAATACAGAACCCCAATGAGCGGCCGGCGACTCGTCGGCGTCACTGGCGTACCCTTTCTTGCCTACAGTACCTAGCGGACGTGCGTGTGTGGGAGTGGGTGATGGCGAAAGTATCCGTTGGTTTGTGTGGCGTTCTGCTTGCTGCCGCGCCTCCTCCTCTGGCTCATCAATTCTTTTTCGCGAGGAGAGCTTTTCATGCCAACAGGGAACACGCCGTTTCACAGGAAGCACGTAACCCCCAGTTACACATTTATTCAGCCAATCAAAACAGTTTAATATATATTCAGCCAATCAGATGTATTTGTTTTGACAAATCCTAAGAGTGTGTGCCACATTGTCTGGTGGGACCCCATTCTGGGACGGATACCGCGCATCTCCAGACTTGCGGTAGCGACCACGAGAGAAGCGAAATTGAAGCCCGACGGAAGCATGGTGGAGGCCTCGGCATCTTCGTCCGCATCTCCGGAGCCGCGCGAGGCGGCGCCCAGCAACGCCTCGAATGCCTCAACAGTCGCCAGTGCGTCCTCTCCATCGGCCGCGTCATTCCAGCTGCCGATCAAGCCGCAGGTCGTGCGCATCGAGGTGTTGGGTGATGACAAAGTGGGCAAGACGTCGCTGATCTGCTCGCTCGTGTCGCGCCACTTCAGCGAGCGCGTGCCTGGCGTGCTGCTCAACGTGCAGATCCCAGCCGAGGAAAACAACGAGAACGTCATCATCTCCATCACCGACACATCGTGTAGGTTTGGATCGGATCTGTCGAGATGGAGAGCTCATTTCATTGATGGACTTTCTTCTTATTTTGCTATCATATTGCAGCGCGTGTATCGGATATCGTGCGTGTCGCCAACGCCACCAAGCGAAGCGACGCCATCTTGCTGGTGTATGACCTCACGCGGCCCGAGACCATCCAGCGACTGCGTCGATGGCTCGACCTCATCGCTCGCCACAAGGAAGTGCCGGTCGTGCTCGTGGGCAACAAGGACGATATCAAGACCGTTGTGACGACCAGCACGATGATCGACGGCCTGCACTCGAACCAGATCCGCCAGCTCACCAACACGTACCAGGTATGTCACCTTCTCTCCTGTTGCCTGATCCAAGTACTGACGGTCGTATGAAATTCAGTTTGCGGTCGATGGAGGCGACTGCTCAGCTCGCAACTTTGCCCAAGTCGCTCGCGCCTTCTACTATGCGCAGAAGGCGGTTTTGTACCCAGTGGAGCCTCTATACAACGGCAAGAAACGAGTAAGTGAGCAAGTCTATGCGGTTTCCTGGTCGACGAGTTTCTGCTAACTGATATTTCTGCCACAGGTGCTCGAGCCATTGTGCATCAAGGCGATCAAGCGCGCGTTCCGCCTTTACGACCGCGACCGCGATGGCCTCCTCAGTCGGGACGAACTGAACGACTACCAGCAGGACTGTTTCGGCATGCGTCTGCTACCGACGGAAATGGACACAATGGTCGAATTTCTTCAGTCGACGATCCCCGAAGGCGTGAAAGAAGACGGAAGTGGCGTTCGTTTCGAAGGATTCGTGTACCTGTGGCAGCTCTTCATTGATCGGAAGCGTCCCGAGTCGTGCTGGCAAGTGCTTCGAAGCCTCGGGTACAACAACGACTTGCACCTCGACATTCCGGCCGACCGAATCGCACTGCCACCCCATGAAGACGATCAGTCTGCCCAGCTCACGTCGCACGCCGTCGACTTTTTGGACGCAGTACTGCGTCAATTTGATGGCGACAAGGACGGAAACCTCACAGAGGACGAGATTGACGACATCTTCTCGATCTGTGACGACGTGGAGGCCCCATGGAAGACCTGCTCGGCCATTTCGACGCCAATCCTGTTCGCAACGACGCTGATCGCTGACAAGCTCGTTCTTTCCCGTTCGTCGTGGCTCGCGTTGTGGAGTTTTGTTGCGCAAGAAAACCCGGAGAAGCTGCTCGAGACGTTTTTCTATCTCGGTTTTGATGACAAGCTTCACCCGGCCGTCGAGTTCACCAAGTACGTGGCTGCAGATTATTGTAGGGGCTCTGGTGGATCAAACGATGACTGACCATTTGTGTGAACGTGTCAAACAGGAGCCGAAGCACGACCCGACAGGCCAGTCGCATTGATCGCAACATGGTATCGTGCTACGTTTACTCAGGCACGGCGTCGCTCAAGACGCGTCTGGCCAACTCACTGGTCGGACGCAAGACTGTCGAAGTCGCTGGCTACGATAACGAGGACGAGCTCGAACCTCAGATTCTTCGAGCGGTGAATGCGGTGCCGAATAGAGACTCCACCACCTACTTACTGGTAAGTCGCTGAAGGCTGGCTACACTCAACTCCGAGGGTGTGCACGGGTTCTAACAGGCATACTATGTAGCTGACTGAAGAACTGTCCGCCAATGAAGTCGACAAGCGTGCTGACGTGCTGTGTTTCCTGTTCAACCCTCTCAACGCCGAGTCGCTGGAGATCGCCAAGGCCATGGACGCCAGGCTCTCCAGCGCGATTCCTCGCCTCTTCATTGGCTTCAAGCCTGATGACGTGCTGCCCGTCGCCTCGGAATGGGACGACGCCATGCGTCTCGCCAAGAGCTTCAACGCTCACATCGTAGAAGACGACCGTTCGACAACCGAGGCCCTCGAGCGTCTCATTCGTACAGCTACGCGACCGTACGTTTCATTCCCATTTCCGATGACGCCCGTCACGTGATTGCATTCGGCATCTAACCCTCATCGCGTGGTTTTTCTCGTTGTATATGACTACAGACCCAACGCGCTCGCTCTTCGCCCTCGCTCCCGCCTGGTTCTCACCAAGACGGTGTCTCTGACGGCGTTGCTGTTCATCTCGGGCGGCGCCATTGTCTTCGGCATGCGAAAGCACCCGGAGGCTACGAGCCGCCTAGTGGCCATGGTGCGCGACGCCATGCCGCGCAGTCTCTTTGCGTAAACAAGCGATCAATCCACGACGTTCCTTGGCTTGAAGTTCGCATTTTTTGTATGAGGAGAATGTCTCGGAGATCGCGTTATCCTACTACGTAGTAGTCATTACAGGTACCGGTACGGTTGGTGACCAGTGGTCCGACCTCAAGCGTCCGTGCTGTTGACGTTGAAGTGGGGAAAGGGAACTGCCATCTCAAATCCGTAATCACTTTTGTCCATCATCACCATCACCATGGAGTGTGTCAGACCGCCACTCTTCTCATGCTCCAGTCTCTCCCGACCACAGGCTCGCGTTCCATTGAACTGTACTGTAGTAAGCAGATGCAGCAGCATCAACTGCAGCCATGCAATCATCTTGTGGATTATCACTGTTCGTTTCGTCCCAAGGCAAGCTCGCAGTTGGCTAGGAGCTGCTGGTGCGATGACTCGCTCGATTTTGGACGAATGGTGATTCACCATTGGTGATGGCTCCGCAAAATGATTGCGCTCGGCGCCTTTTTTGACGTCGGAGCTGTCGCGTACGTACTGGAGACGCACCGTACGGTCAGTCCGTCCAGGCGGTCGATACCGTAGACAGACTGATGCCGTGGACGAACGAGCCAATCAGAGTCTGTGATTTCGTGAGGAAAAGAAAAGAAAAGACCCGCCTGACCTGCAGTCCTTCAGGACTTGGGTTAGAAAAGACAGCGAGGGCTGCCCCAATGCGGAAGCCACGCCGTTTGGTTTGGTTTTGGATTAGGCAGTAGGCCTGTGCGGCAGCCTACAGTCATCCGCCCGATCAGAGCTGAGCTTTCGAAACCCAAGAGCTCATTCGCAGAACTGCAGTGGACGACACAGGAGGTGCCACGTTTCCCACGAAAGGCCACCAAACGACAGAATAAAAAAACTCATCCGACGCGTCCAGCGTTGCAGACCCACTCCACACAGTGCAACAGGGACCGCCAGACGCACGAGCTCACCAAGCAAACAGCAACTGAACCATGAAAATGGAGGCGCCGCACCAGATGCGCCAGCGCCATCCAGAGACCTCGGCGAGAAAAGACGTTGCCACGGTGATGGCTGCAACTGAGACTGCGCAGAACATCGACCCAGTCAAGCAGCAGGAACGCTTCGTGATCACCTCGCGCGGCGTGTTTCTGCTGGTGATGGCGTTCGTGACGTTCGAGGCCTTCGCAGTGTGCGTGCTACTCGAGCTGAGCCGCCTGAACCCGTCGGCGGCCGCGTGGCTGCCCATCAACGCGTCGTCTCTGCGCGAGATGGACGAGACGCTGCACAGCGCGTGCATGTGGATCTTGCTTGCGGCCATTCCGATCACCAGCGTCGCCGCGTGGACGCCAACGTCTATCATCGCACAGATCTCGCCAGCCACGCCGGCTGCGACCACCGGAACCACGACGTCTTCGTCCATCTTCCCCAAGATCGCGGCGCTCAAGAAGAAGCCGCTTGTGCCGCACCGCGATCCGTACTTCCGCATCTTCCAGCTCGTCGCGTGGACGCTGTACGCGGCGTTCCTGGGCGGCTGGGCGCTGTGCCCAAACGCGCGCTGGTCATTCTGCGCCATCGACTACCGCACGACCATGGCCGTGCTCGCCTTTCTCGCCGAGATCCTCATCGTCTCGTCGATTCTGGCGCTCGACCGCGTCCACTCTGCGCGCTCACCACGCAAAGAGCGACTCGTGGTCATGATCAACAACTTCAACAACATGCTGCTGGTCGTTGGCGCCGTGCTTTTGGGCGTCAGTGCTGAGCTCGCGCGCAACACCCACGACGAAGGAACCCACGAAGATGCCAAGGTGCTGGGCCAGTACTCGCTCAGCTCGGGCGTCAACTCGGTCGCGCTGGTCGTGACGGCGGTCTTCAACACCTACGGACTCGCCGGCGTGCTCGCACCCAAGGCTGGCTGGCGCTTCTACCAGCCCTTCACGGGCGGTGCCAGGTTCATGCTCTTCCAGGCCATCTCCTGGACGTGTTTTGCCGCTGGTATTTTCATCCAGGGCCTGTACTTGCTCTCGGTCGTGATCGTCGAGCTGGAGCTGTTCGTTGGCGCCATGGCGCTGGCCGGATCGCTGTTCCTGATCTCGGAGGTCGTCATGGTCATGTCGCTGCTTGTCTTCAAGAGCAAGGGCTCACCAGAGGATGCCGTGCGGACGCTGCCGCCGTTCCAGCAGCGTCTGCGTGACTTCACACAGGAATGTCTCGGTGCATTCCTCGTGGGTCTCATGGCCAACATCCAGTGGATCCCCAGCGCGCTCTTCTTCGTGCTGTACGCGACCACGACGAGCCTGCGTGCGTCACAGGTCGTCGTGTACTCACTCGCGACATCACTGGTCGAGATCCTCATCGTCATCTCCAAGTCCATCGCGACGCACATGTACAACAAGGACTCGCAGTACGGCAAGCTCACCCACATCAGTGAGTACGGGGCCAAGTATCTCTTCCCGCAGATTCTCACCATGCTCCTGCCAGCGTACCTCACACACTACCACTACGTGAACGACCACACCGCGCTGTTTCCAGTTGCGATGCTGACGGCCTTCTCGTACGTGTACGTGTTCACGTACGGCGGGCAGCCGCAGGTCACAGGCTCGCGGAAGCGCCAGAGCTGGATCATGGAACGCAGTGAGATCATGGAGACCGTGTCCTCGTACTTCAACGGCAAGATCTTGCGTGAGGCGCCGCTCGATCCCAACCAGAACTACGTCATGGGCTTCCACCCGCACGGCATCATGTCCACGTCGGTACTCTGGCTCCAGTTCTCCCAGCAGTGGCGTGATCTGTTCCCAGGCTTCTACGCCAACATCCTCACGGCGAGTGTGCTGCATCAAATTCCACTCGCTCGTGACGTGTTGCAGTTCTTTGGCGGCCGTGAAGTGACTCGCCAGTCGTTCTCGCGTGCACTGGAGCACAAGGAAAGCGTCATGCTCGTGCCTGGTGGCCAGGCCGAGATGCTCGAGCAGCGCTCGGGCGTCAAGCAGGTCCGTGTGTATACCCACCACAAGGGATTCATCCGCCTGGCTATGGAGCACGGCACTCCACTTGTGCCCGTGCTCAGCTTCAAGGAAGGCGAGACGCTGGACAACGTGCGTGCGCCACAACTGCAGCGCTGGTTCATCAAGAAGCTGGCGTTCCCGTTCCCGTACTACCCGTACGGCCGCTTCGGCCTGCCGATCCCACGCAAGATGGACATCACGATCGCTGTTGGTGCGCCGATCGCAGTCGAGCGCAAGGAAAATCCGACGCCCGCAGACGTCGATGCTGTCCACGAGGTGTACTTTGGCAAGATCAAGGAGCTCTTTGAGAAGCACAAGGACGAAGCCGGTTGTGCGGACTACTCGCTCGTGCTGATCTAAAGAGACAGCTCTGTCTCGATTCAGTATCAATTCCTAAGACATCACCAATCCATACAGTAGATTTTACTCCACCGAAACGAGTTGTCTTGGTCTTGGCTTCAATCGCATGATGGCGTGACGTCGTTCTTGTCGTGTTGAGTCTACTGTCATGAAGAAGAACGTGGCCCGGCCACTGGCCGTGGTGGGAGAGGAGCACCGGCATGACTAGCGAAACGAAGTGAACTGCCATCACACCATCAACGTAGAACGATTCGATGAACTGACGGACGTTGGGAAGCATCCTTGGCTCATTATCGGTCAAGTCACGAAATGGCAGGACAAGATAGTTCATCAATGTATCGAACCAAGTAGTCGCGAGAACAGCAAAGGCTCCATTTTATCAGAAGACTCGTTGGTGAGGGCCTCGCTGTTCAAATTACGGCGATTGGAAGATGACACCGAGGGCCTCGAAACGCTCCCGACGACCAGCAGGGCCAGCGTTGCGAGTCCAAACGTCAAGCACTTTCGCGCGAACATTCGTGATGTCACTGGGGATCCCGCGGCCGTACTTCTCCGCGTACGAATCCCAGAGCTCGGGCGGCACGAGAGCCGTGAACGCGAGCAGCAACTGCGTGCGCCACTTGGCAAGAGCCTGTTCCCAGCTCTTCAGGAGAGTGCTGTCGCTCGGTGACTCACACACTTGCACTGAGACGTCCTGCACTTGCTCGTAGAGTGTCGCGAAGGCCGGCTCGCAACACACAGCATTGTAGAACGCCATATCAAACGGCGGTAGGGACTTGTTCCAGGCCGTCAAGTGCTTGTCCAGAGGAGCTGGCAGTTCTGAGGTGTCCTCTCCGCCGGCAGAGATCACATCCTTGGCACCGAGGAGGCTCGTCGCTGATCCTAGTGACGGTGCGGCGACACGCTGGGCGACCGCGATGCAGTCCTGCTTGTGGGATGGGATGAGCTCGAGCGCAGTCTTTCCCAGCGAGTTGGTGGTTGTGAGGTTGACCTGCTTGCTGTTGAGGAACTCGTGCAAGATCTCGACTGTCAGCGCGTAGTTCTCGCACGCATAGTGGAACGGTGTGTTGCCAATCTGAACCATTCGAAAGACAAGGTCAATGACGCAGAAGCAAGCAACACCCATCCACCTCTGAATCACTCACGTTGTTGGGAAGGTTCGGATTGGCCTTGTGTTGGAGCATGGCGCGAACGAGGGCCACAGAGAGGCCGCTGTGCTGGCAAATGCTGTGGAAGGGCGTCGACTGGAACTGGTTCTTGATGTTCGCGTCCGCCTTGGCCGCCAGTGCAACAGCCAGCAGCTCGGGGTTCAGCGAGGAGTTCTCCGTCAGGTTGTGGAGAGGTGAATTGCCATCCTACAACACGCCGAACATGATCAATCAGAGGCGATTCGACCACACAAAGCCACACAGAGGGAGTCGACATCATACGGAATCCACGGTGTTGATAGTGGCAGCCACCTTGACAAGCGCAGAAAGAGCCTCGACGGACACGAGCTCGTTCTCACACAGCAACAGCAACGCCGTCTTCTTCGCGTCCTGTACAATGACATCACAACATCAGAAACATCCACACAATCCACCAAGAGCACACTATAGAGCTTGTATACGTACACCGGCGGTGAGCGACGCGCTGGCGCCGCTGGCAAGCAGCGCCTGGAGACTCTGGGCCAACTCGTCCGCGTGTTTGTTCTTGCACAGCAAATGCAGCGCCGTCCACCCGTGCTGCCAATACACACATAGCCAACACATCAATTACCCCCCTCGCCATTCTATCAACAGGCAGCTAGTCATCTTACCTCATCCACGGCGTTGATGTCGACGCCGTACTTGGCGAGCGCGCGGATCGCCGACGCGCGTGTCCCATCATCCACGGAGCGGTTCTCGCACACGTAATGCAGCGGCGTCCAGCCGTCCAGCGCCGCCTGCTTGTCGCCCAGTGTCTCCAGCGCGCGCTGCAGCTTCGTCGCGTCGCAGGATCCCTGCACTTCGTCCCAGATCGCCGCCGACTTCGTGCCGCTCATCATGTTCGCACCTCGTTCTATGCTTCTGACTTCAAGTCACTGGGGACAACGACGATCGTAATGTCACTATCAGGTATGATTTACCTCTCTACAGTGACGTGGTCAGATACATGTCCTTCTTTTGAAGCTTTAGTGACCATATTTCCCCTGGTCTTGGTCGAAAGAACACCAAGAAACTCAAAGCACCCGCGTCATCTCTCTGCGAACTCGACGATATGGCGGCGACTACGGCGGACCCAGCGACGTGTGCAGCACTCGATGAAGTGCAGATGCATCACCTGCAACTACGTCTCGATGTGGACATGCAAACGCGTACCATCGCAGGCGAGGCCACGCTCCACATGCGCCGCATCAATGGATACAGTGGCACTGCGTTGCAGTTGGACGTGTTCCACTTGCGTATCCACGACGTGCGCGTTGCAATCCGCGCTGAGGATGCAGCTGATCCAGCGGACACTATGGATGGTGTCCACGTGGAAAATGGAGTCGTGGAACTGCCAGTGGCGTACTGGGAAGTCAAGCCGTTTACGTCGTTCGGAGAGATCTTGATGATTCAACTGCCGGCGTTGGTGGCGAGTGCAACGGACTTCGAGCTACGTATTCGCTACGAGACCGACCAAGAGAGTCCTGCTGTGTGCTGGCTGGAGAAGGAGCAAACCGCGGGCAAGCAGCACCTGTTCGTGTACACGCAAGGCCAAGAAGTGCTCAACCGCAGTTTTTTTCCCTGCCAAGACTCGCCGTCCGTGCGAGTTACGTACGAAGCCGACGTCGTCGTGCCAGAAGAACTAGTCTGCGTGATGAGTGCGAAGCGTCTTGGCTCGACGCCAGTGGTGGAGCAGCCACACCGCAAGCTCTTCCGATTTGAGATGCAGCAGTCCATCCCCGTGTACCTCATCGCGATGGCGGTCGGTGATCTCGTGAGTGCCGAGGTCGGGCCTCGGTCGAGTGTGTGGGCCGAGCCGTGTATGCTCGAAGCCAGCAAAAAGGAGTTCACGGGCATCCTGGAGAAGTATCTGTCCATTGGCGAGCGACTCTTCGGCGAGTACCAGTGGGAACAGTACGATCTGCTCGTGATGCCGCCGTCGTTCCCGTACGGTGGCATGGAGAACCCTCGGCTCACCTTCATTTCTCCGTGCATCGTCGCTGGCGACCAGTCGCTGTGCTCCAGTGAGTCATGGTGAAGCAAATGGTGTGGGCTTTGGATGCTGACTAACGAAGCCGTGTTTCTGTTCGACAGTCGTTGCGCACGAGATCTCTCACTCGTGGTAAGCTCTGTTGGGCTTTGGTTCAGAGTAGTCACTGTATTCATCACGCTCTTGCGTTATGTAGGTTCGGCAACCTCGTGACGAACGCGTCGTGGAGCGATTTCTTTCTGAACGAAGGCTTCACCATGTACGCTGAGCGACGCATCACCGAAGAAGCGCACGGACGGTACGTACACAGTGGTTTCGGTACAATCATCTCATTTCTCATTCGTATTGGACTCGTGATGTTTAGCGCGCTCATGTGCCTCAACGCCAAGCTCGGAGAAGCCTTGCTTAAGGAAGAAATCACGTCGCTTGGTGAGGAAGATCCTCTCACGAGGCTCCGTGTGCCACTGGAAACGGGAATCGACCCCGGCGACTGCTACAACCAATGCGCGTACGAGAAAGGATACGTGTTCGTCTGCTACCTGCGAAGCCTGGTTGGCTCAGATAAGGTGCGTCACTTCAATGACGGCATTGTCATAGTCATAGTCATGATGTATACGGGGCTGACAGAAGGCATTCTCATAGGTCTTCGACAAGTTCTTGCGCGACTACTCGCAGCACTTCAAGTTCCAGTCCATCCCAGCGGAAGCCATGATGGCGTACTTCCTCGCCTACTTCCCCCAGCTCGCGGATGGTGACGACCTCAAGGCACCAATCAAGTTTTCCACGTGGCTCCATGCGCCAGGCTTTCCTCTGTACTCCCCCGACTTGTCGGGAGCCCAGGACATGATGGAGGCGTGCGAGTCACTGCTGTACTACTGGCAGGCTTCCTCGGTGCCAGTCCAGGCGAACGTGCTGTACCTGTCGATGGAAGCCAAGACGTGGCCGGTGTTCCAGCTGCTCTACTTCCTCGATATCTGCTTCGAAGCTACGTTCTCACATGTCGACGTGGTGACGCTGCTCGGCGAGACACTCGAGTTGTTCACATCAACGAACACAGAGGTGCTCTTCCGCTGGTCGCAGGTTCTCATCAAGAACAATGCCGAGACCAAGTTGGAGTTTGTTGCCCGATTCCTCACGATCCAGGGCAAGCAAAAGTTCCAGATCCCGATCTACCGCTTGCTCGTCTCGAGCTCCAGTCCAGTGGTGCGTCAGTTCGCCCAGGAGATCTACACCAAGACCAAGCCGACGCTCCACGTCATAGTGCGCGACCGCATCGAAGCGTTGCTCCGAACCATCCAGTGAAACTGCTTCGCGGCCCACATGCGTTGCTCCTCGTACAGCGCCTAGAAATCCATCAGTCAAACGTGACAAGAGATCCACGTAGAGTCAACGCAACTCTTCGTTCAGTATTAGTTGGCCCGTGGCTTTCGGCGTCGCTGCATGAGCTCTCGCGTACGCTGCAAGTCCATCGAGAAGTCGTGGAGGCTAACATCACGCAACTCATTCAGTCCACATTCCCACTCTTGCTTTCTTTCAGCCGCTGGTTGCAGTCGTACCTCTTGAGAGACCTCGTGAGCTCCTCTGGTGACACGCCGTCGTCCACAGTGTACGCTGGCTCAACCGTCGACTCGCTGGTCACCTGTGGGCTTTCTTTCGTCTGCTCAGCCTTCACCATCGCCGACATATCGCTGCCTAAACTTCTCTGTTCATTGGAGAGCTCTTGCGTGTCCGTATTCTGTGCAGGAGGCGCCATGGGCGGCAGGAACGCTGCCATATTCGGCGACGGCGTTGTCATCGGCGCATCCATATCGCCGATTTTGCGAAATGCTTTGAAAGGTAACCAAGGTGATGGTTACGTTGTACCATGCTGATGGTACGATGTACCCTTTTTGAAAGTTCACCTTGGGCGACGTGTCGGTTTTGGCGGTAACGAAGCAAGTGACGTGACGGAATGGAGGACACCACGCCGCGCGTGCGGCGGCGATTACGGCAGCGGTATGTTGCTTTCTGACATGCAGACCTCTAGATGTGATGATAGCGTCAAGGACGGATGTCTTAGTGTCGTTTTCGTGATGTAAAATGGATGACAGGTCGCCCCAAACTGACGCTCCGCCGCCGATGGAGATCATCTCGTTGGATTCGAGTTCGGACGCCTTTGAACCCAGCAGCAACGATGATCGCAGCGACAGTGACAGTGATAGCAAGAAGCGCTCCGAGTCAAAGTCTCGTACGCCCCTCGCGATGAATAAGAGAGGATTCAAGCGTTTGCGCCGCCCCGAAGACGACACGACAACGCAGGAGGAAGCGAGCCAGACGTCCGTCGTCGTGGAGACAAAGGAATGGGAGTGCGTACGCTGCACGTATCTCAATGAACCTCGGCAATTAGCGTGCGAGATCTGCTCCACAGCGCGATCGATGCCCAAGCAGACGCGAAAGCTGTCGGTGTGGCTCGCGACGTCAGCGTTGACTCCTGCGAATGCGACCTCTCAAACAAAGGCGAAAGGACGGAAAACCAAGAGCTCTTCCAGTGATACGGTGGCTACGATGGAGACCATCGACAGCAGCGACGAAGGCGAGTCTCAGCGCTCGACGTCCATGAGCCAGTCGTCTCAAAGAGTGAGAAAGGGCGGCACAAGTGGCGTTTCAGAGGAACTGTGGACAGCTTCAAGTGTGGCACAGTCGTCGACGATCGACGAGCTGTGTGTGCAGAAGAAGAAAGTGCAGGAGGTGCAGGCGTGGCTCCAGCAGAGCGTACCCAGTGGCGTTGTTAGCAGACACAACGGCAGCGTAATGAAGCGCCTAGTGTTTGTTTGTGGGCCTCCAGGCTCAGGCAAATCCACGACCGTGCGGCATCTCGCCAGCGTCATGGGCGTCGACGTGAAAGAGTGGCGAGACTACGCGTCGGCAGGCAGGCTGCAGTACCATCGCTATCTGCGGGACGAGTTCCAGGTCACACACGTGTCTGCGTGGGACGACTTCATCGACTTCATCAACCGCTCCATCAATTACTCGGCTCTTCAGGTCGCAGCAGTACCCGATAACTCCCGATCGCGAAAGCGTGCACTGCAATCTTCCACATCTAAATCATCACAGACGAGAGGCCAGCTCATCCTGATCGAATCGTGGCCGGAGAATCCGTTTGGAAGCCAAGACACGACCTCTTGGGACGAGAAACTCAAAACCGCCTTTCGCCAGATCGTGAATCCTGCAGCCAACTTGCGGTATCCAGTCGTGTGTATCTTCAGCGATGTCCGTGATAAAAAGATGGATGCTGTCCAGCTCGCGAAGATCTTTTCCGACGACGTCGTCCATTCCCCGTTCACCTCAGTGATCAACTTCAATCCAGTCACTGCGGGTAAGTTCACTGACTTGGTACACACTGAGTCGGTGAGGCTGAGGCAAATACTGACTGACGCATCCTGTGGTGTCTGTAGCTCAAATGAAAAAGGCGCTGACACGGATACTGGACAAGATGGATTGTACGATCTCATCGCAAGACCTGCATAAGGTCATCGACAGCAGTGACGGCGACATCCGCCACGCGACCAACATGATCCAGCTTCTCCAGAAACGCCAGCCTCTCACAGGATCGTCCAAGCGGAGAGAGGGCACTTCTACGAAAGCCAAGAAGAACTCTATTCTGTCATCCTCGAGTCTGAAAGCAGCGAACGCTGCAGCCGATGACAACGAGGGGCCGGAAGACGACGTCACTCGGGACCCGTTCTTCTCTGATTTCCACATCGTGGGCAAGTTGCTGCACAGCAAGAACAAGAAGACCGACGCAGCATCGACTTCGTCGTCGTCGTCCGCCCGCCTGACTTCGTTCGATCGCATTCTCGACTCATCGGCGATCTCCCTGGATCGCGTGCTTTCGCTCTTGCATTCGAATTGCGCCGAGTACTTTACCGAGATCGACGACCTAGAGCAAGCCGTCGGTCTGATGAGCCTCTCGGAGATGTGGTTGCATGAGTCGTACCGCACGACGAGCTCTTCAACGGTAAGCCCACATTGCTCTGTACCTGCTGAACGAGCGTATTCTAACTTGGACTGTGTGTACCAGGCGTTCAAGACATCCCACGACGTCGTTCGCTCTATCGCAGTGCGTTCTATTGCGTTGACGAATGAACACCCAGCGCCATCTGCGTTCCGCCCAATTACGGCTCCAAGAACGTACGAAGCAGCCAAGCGAATGGTTCACTGTCGACAGGATGTGCTACGTCAGCTTCAGGCGAAGCCCGACGCTGGAGACTCGAACCACGCCTACATCTGCAAGGGCGACGTCTACGCCTTCGAGATGCAGCCATTTGTCGACATCATGAGCCGCCAACGCCACAGTGGCCACTTCGTGAACGGCAAGATGATGGCGGCAAATTCTAGTGGGAATGCCGGGGGGGAGCAACGCACTCTGGTAGAAGACGACGATATCGAGGACAGCGACGGCGAAGGCTGGTAAAGCGTTAGTATTATTTACACGATCGTCTATTCCGGCCTTTTATCACCGGTCTGCTTCATAAAATTTGACTTCTCCTCACTCGTCCACGGCCTGGCGTCACGCTGACGGAGCAGCGTCGGCCGCCGGCGGGTCAATATTCGTAGACGAAAGCGTCCGTCGAATTGCCGCGTCGTACTCTTTTCGTCGGGCAAAGCTGCTGGCTTTCAGCTTGTCAGCGAGCGAGTCGGATGCTGAGGAGGAGGACGATGCTGCTGCTGCAGCCGACGGAGCCTCGGTCTGGCTAGTAGCGGCGGCCCGCTCGTGCTGGTCGATGATCTGCCCGAGACGGCATTTCTTGGGCGAGTTGGTCACGCCGGGCGTTCGTGGTTTTGCCGATTGGCGTCGTGGGCTCATCAGTGCTTCGCTCTCCGCTGCGGAAGTTAAATGGTGTGACTCAGCGGCTGAGCTGACGCTGAGAGGCGTGGAGACTGAAGCTGGAGCATGAGCCTCTTGGACTTTCTCACTCTTCGCCGTCGGCAGTTCGAGCAACAAACTCATTTCGTGGCCGACCCATCGCACGATGTACTCACCGTTGCGCTTTCGGTTGAGATCGCCCTGCAGGCGTCGCGTGGCCGCGTAGTGGTGGCTGTGGCCGGACGCTTGGCCTGTTTTGCCGCGCAGGCCGTCGCCGTCGCGAAGCTTCTTTTCCAAGTTCGCCAGTCGCTGGTGGCAGTTCAATTGGCCCAACGAGTGCTTGAACCACTCGTACAGTGTGAGCGCCTTCGTGAAGCAGTTGTGGGCGCCTCTCAAGTTGCCCTTGCGCGAGTGGATCATACCAATGGCGCTCAGCGAAGCGGCCTGTCCCATCTTGTCGCCCACAGCCTTGTACAGGATCAACGCGAGTCCGAACTGAGCCTTGGCTTCGTCAAACTTGGTCTCCGTCGTGAGCAGAATTCCCATGAGCTTGCGCGTATTGGCTTCACTCAGTGTGTCCTTGTGGTACTTCGCGATATGCAAGGCCTTGTTCGCAGCGTTCCACGCGCCGCGGTGGCGACCAGCCAAAAACAACGCGTGGGCAAAGAAGCAAGCGACGTCGACGACGTAGCTACTCGTACGCTCACGCAGAGACGCCGTCTGGCCTTGATCTGAGGAAGAGCAGTCAACCGACAGCCCGTCTTGGCTGCTAGCTTTCTCAGCTTCGTCGGCCTGCTGCCAGTCTTCCATCATACGAATGTGAAGATCCAGGATCATCCACAAGTTGGACTCGTGCATGTCGAGGATCAGATACGACGCACTGGAGCGTGTAGCAAGCGTACAAATGTGCTGGAAGATCCAGAAGCTCACCTTCCAGAAGTGGCGCGCACAGTTGTACAGGAACAAGTCGCGGTCAGCGACGCAGATCGACTCGAGGATCTGGTTCTTCGTGCCTTCGCCGTCGTACAGTCCCAACAAACTGCGCGCGTAGCTCGTGATGAAGGGGAAGGTCGAGTACGAAACACACACTGCCATGATCTCGGCCTGGCTGTCCATCTTCTCCACGTGCTCGGTGACGCGTGACACTCGACCACTACGCGTGAGTGTGTTCAGTAGGTGGCGTTCGCTTGAGCCGCCTCGTGAAGAGGTAGATGCATCCGGGTCTGCATCACCGCCTCTCGAGCTGCCGCCACTGATGAAGTCCCCGTAAGCTTTCAAGGCTGAGAGTAGCGCCTGATCGTAGCTGGAACTCTGTCGTGAAGAAGAGCGAGATGACGATCGACGCGACGCGGATGCTACTGCGGTGCTTTGTTTTGGAAGACCACGGTTGTTGCTGAGGATGAATCCGGGGATACGGTTACGCTGGATCAACGAGAACCGCAACAGCATCTCCACGAAAGACTCCCACTTTGGACCCCAGAGGCTCTTGAAGTCGGCGGGCATCGCACCAGCAGGCAGCAAGCCAAGCAGAGCAAAGAAGCGGATAGCGTCTTGTCCGTGGTGTTGGCGAACTTGCTCGAGCGATACATCGAGTGACGTCACGAGTGTGTTCATGGCACTACGGTCGTGGGCACCCAGGCCAACAACCTGTAGTTCACTCACGCCTCGACTCAGCACTGCGCGCGTGAGCTCAGACAACGACCTGTCCTGAAGAAGCGGCGCACACAACGAAATCGCTTGTGGATGGCCGTCCAAGAACGCCATTAGCGGATGGGACGTCAACGCCTCCAGCACAGACGCACTGCGCAGTTGACTCGAAAGGGTTGGATCAATGTCACCGATCTCGGAAAGAAGCAGCGCGCGTGGCGACTTGCGGAGGAAGAGATCCGCGGCGTGGTAATGCGATAGACGGTTGAGCGAGACAACCTTCTCATCAAAACCGGCGATGCCGCCGCCCATGGCCTGACGAGCAGTCATCAGGAACGCGAGGTTGGGAGTGTTCTGGAGCAAATGCATCAGGAACTCCCGCACTGCAGCAGGGTTGGCGTTGATGGGGTCTTCCACGTTGTCCATGATCAGCAACACCTTCATCTCGCCTAGTGCCTGGTGGAGCAGCATTTCCTTGTCACGTCCGCCGTCCGGAAACAGCGCGCTTTTAATTGCCGTCTCGACACCTTCAAGTGACTGCACGCCTCGCAGACGAATAAAGGCAACGCCGTCGGGGAAGACGTGGCGGTCCGCGAGAAAGTGCGCCAGCTTCACAGACAGCGTACTTTTGCCGATACCCGGTGGTCCTCGCATCGTCACGAAGCGCTGGGTGTTGACTAGTCCAGCCAGCATGTGGAGCTCTTGCTCACGGCCCACGAACGACTCCGGCACAGCCGGTAGCGTCTTGCTGAAGCGGTTCGTCGGACTCACATCCATCCATTTACCGGACGAGATGTCAGTGAACACGAAGTGCATGGCCGCCGCATTACACGTGCACTCGCTGGACGAAAAGTTGACTTCTACGGCGACTGGAAGATCGCCGTCGATGTACAACGGACACGAGTCGGCGTGGACCTGCGAGGACTCGAGCAGGATGAACTTGTTGCCTTCGTTGTCAGGGATCTGCATGTCGGCACTGACACGCACTCGGGCGATCTCAAATGCCTGGTGGATGGTCTTCCCCGCTAGCACGGCGTGGTAAAACGAGTACGAAAACATCGACGACGACTCATCCAGCACCTTGTCGCCACTGCGCACGCACACGACGTGCTGCACACCCGCTTGGATGAACACCTCACCGACATCACGCGAGTGGCACGACGACACGAAGACGAGCTTGAGTGTACCGCCAAGTCCAAAGCGGTTGGCGTACGAAGAGCCCATCGAAGAGACAGACCGGGACGAGGACCACGAGTGCACCAGGCTCGCGGGTGCAGGAGGCAGCGTATCGTCGAGATCTTGCGAGTCACTTCGCTGCAGCGTACTCGTGGACGAGTCGAACGAACCGTCTGACGCGTTGGTAGCGACGCCGCCATTTAGAATACTGCGTAGAGTGCTGGCGTCGATGAAATGCGCGAGGCCGGTGCGCTGTGTGTCCTCAAACACCAGGCAGTTGGTCTTGCCCGTGATGCTTCCGCCGTGGCCGCTGAAGTGGAGCACCGTCACGCCACGATCGAGCACTTTCCTCAGCGAGTCCACTGTCGCGACGGCACGCATGGTGTGGATCGCACGCTGGCACTCCTGGAAGATCTTGTTCAGTTGGCTTTGCTCCTGTACGATGTTGATCGGCGGCACGGGCTTGAGGCGGCTGCTGGACGACAAGTCGGACGCTACAAACGGCACCGAAGACAGCATCCCGAGATCCACCCACGTGTTGTGGACGCCGTACACGCTCGAGGTCTCGGTCGTGGTCGTGCAGTCCGACAGCGTGTCGCTCTTGTCTTCATTACTGTCCTCTCTCCCGTTCACAGACCCCTCGCGCTCAAGCATGCGCCGCGCCACACGCTCATTTGCCTCCGCAGGCGTCAGCGGCGGCAGCTCGCGGCCAGTCTCTGTGTCTTCCGCGTCATTTCCAGCCACTGCAGAGACGCCTTCCCCGCCTGTGGCTGGCGCTAGACGTTCGTCGTCTTCACGTTGCTCGAGCAGCTCTTTCGCTTGGCGCTGGAGCTCCTGGAGCGACTCCAACCGCGCCTCGTTACTATCGGTGTTGCTGGACGCCGCGGCAGCCTCAACGAACGCCCAGAGGCTGTGCAACAGCGCCGTATCCGTCGCCATGTTGCGGTCGATCCGAATCCGTTCGCCACTTGCTCGCTCCTCACGCCAGGCAGCTCTTATTCAGGAATGAATGCGCTCTTCTCCTGCACTTTATGGCGTCGAAAACCTTCCATAACGCATATATGACCCGATTCATTATAATACGCTATAACAGAGGATATGGAATTAGAGAGGCCATGACTGACGATTAAAGATCCTGGATCTTTTCGCCGGAAGAAGCTCTCTGGAACGTGAGCTCCATGCGTCCAGAGCCACACAGAACGAAGTGAGCCGCTGCATCCCACAATCCGAAGAGCTGTCGGAGTCTGGACGATGGAAACAGGATCCGCGTGCGTGTCTTTGCGTCCATGAAACAGTACCGTAGTGACCAACCGATGAGTATGCGAGCGCGTGAGACGATGCAACGCGGCAACTCTTTGTGAGCGCGGCCTGAACGCCGCTTTGATTTCACGAGGGAATGCTGGACGACGACATTCGGCACGTGCTTGAACCCACCGTGTCATGTGGAGCACATGAGTGGTTGTTTGATGGAGAGAGGAGGACGCAGTAGAAGAGCAGCGAGGAACTGCGGTAGTTTACACTTATATCTTTCTATGGATTCGGCTCACGGCCTTTGGTGCGCGTGTCATGCGCTTTGGACGTGGCTGGCTTGGTGTACTGCGCACAGGTTGCCGTTGCGCTCGTACGCCGGCTTCTTGCAGCCGTCCACGATGCAGCGCTTGCCTGAATTAGAAAAGCAGAGTTCGTCAGTCAGTCAGTCACGTCATCGTGCAGTAAGCTGAGTTGCTAGAGATCTCACCTCCTCCGTGAGCCCAACAGAGTCCATTCGACACGGCGGTCTTGATGCAGGAGTCCTCCTTGCATTTGCGGCCTGAGTTCACACAACGCATTATTAGCTATCATTTCATCACGGGTCTCTCTTTCCATCGAAATTCTGTGGACTCACCGCCGCCGTGGGACCAGCACACGCCACGCGACTTGGCGCGGTTATCACAGCCTTCGATCGTGCACTTGGTGGAGCCGCCTAGTCCCAAATAGCATCGTTAGGTCCGGTGTTCAATGGAGAAGACTACAGAAGCGATGTCTTGACGCACCGTGCTTCCAGCACACGCCCATGTTCTTCGCGCTGCTCGTACAGCCCACGATGGCACACCGTTTGCCTCCCTGTCCCACAGAGATCAACGTTAGTTGCTGGAACTCCACATTTAAAAGCTTTGAGTCGCTACGGTACTCACGCCGTGTCCTATGCAGAGCCCCTTGTTGACGACGTAGCGCGTGCAGTTGTCGATTTTACAGATCCTCGACTTCTTGATGGCGCCCTTGCGGGGGCCCGCGTCTCGCGCTGCCGATGGCGGCGTCCGTCGCTCGCCGCCAGACTGTGATCGGTTCGATCCAATGAATCGGTCTGTCAAGTCAGCAAAACACTGTCACTTTTGGTGTGGAAGACCTCGCCGCCCCACGCAGCGCTGAACGCACCTAGACTGTAGTCGCTCGAGTCGTCATCTTCCTCGCCGCGTGCGGAGCTGTCGTCTAAATTGAGTTGGGAGAGAGAGGACTCGGCCACAGTGCTGTGGGCTTTTTCTTCGGGTTCGTCGTGGCTGTCTAGAATAAAAGATAACGAGGCCTTGCCCGCGCGAGGAGGTGTACTGCGGTACTCCTCGGAGCTGGCCACGTCGTACCCTCGGACAGGCGGCGACTCGATCCTGGCGAACTGTCGTTGCTGCTGCTGGTGGAGTGGCTGGTGCGGGAAGCGCTGGCGCCGGTCTTGCCCGAACGGGTTCGCTGAGAAGACTGTACTGTAGCCGAGATGGTCGCTGCGGTAGCGATTGTCAGCGGCGTAGACTGGCGATGGAGATACTAATGGTACTGGCGGTCGATGGTCGTGCTGGTTCGACTCGACTCTTCGAGAGTCGTAGTGGATCGAGTGGATGCTCGCCGGAAGCCGCAGCAGCGCGTGGTGCTGCTCTGTGTGGGAGCACTCCTTCCACTCGGTGGGAGAACCGCCCTTGCGTTCTTCGTCACTGCTTGTGTAGTCTTGCTCGCGCCACTGGCCTCGCTGCTGGTCGTCGCCTGGATGCATCTTGGTTTCTTGGTCTCGGTGCAGGATTTGTCTAACAATCGAATGTGCTCGCTCGGGTGTACGCGTTGTCGGTACCGTAGGGGCAGCTGTGCGACCCGTCACGCTCCAGAGTGCGGGGTGGGTCGAGATAGAGTGACGTGGGGTGGGCTGTGGGTTGGATCCCTGAGGCGGTCTGTTGGTGCGTGTGAGTGGCCTCGCGTGGTATGTCCAGTGAGAAGACGCGCGACGCGACTTTCGAGGGCTTGAGCAGGCGTCACGGTCGACTTCCCGGATCCTTCGCGTCCGGAAATGAGCCTGGCGTGGAGTTGGTTTCGCCTCACGACCGGTCGACAGCAGGACCGCTGGCGGTCAGGTCAGCTTGTGATCGAGCCTGTTGGCGTGCGGCAACTGGTGACGACAAGCTGGTCTTTCGTGGTGTACCTGCCGGGCAGCCGGATGGACAGGGGTGCAATCTGGACAGCAGCGAGAACGTGCGCTGCCGGCGGCTGAAGCGCAGCAGCCGAATCAAGCTCTCAGCTCTATGCAGCGTCGTGGGAAAGGGGATCCGCTCGCAGGGGAAAGTGGGCCAACAACCACCGTCACGCTGGGATGCTGTGGTACTTCCAATACTGAAACTGGTACTGTACACTCCAGTCCCAAGCTCTTGGTGTCTAAAGATCTGCCGACAGGAGCAGGAGGCCAGGGCAGGAAGTGAGCAGAGCTGAACAGAGCTCTTCGCGGCCGGCGAGAGGGATTGTGGTGTGCCACTTCTATCGCCACCCTTTCCCTCGTGGATAAGCGGAGATTTTTGTCAACAGGCCGCGACCGCTCAAGCCAGCCGTGCGCACTGTACTGTATGTGGGCGGGGACTGGGTTCCGCTGGACTGGCGACACCGGCAACTCGTGGCTCGTCAGGTGACGGCTCGCCGTTCCCCTCCACTTGCTCACCTCCGTTCTTCTTTCTTTTCCCACGTTGGCGGCTGGGAAAAGGAGGAGCTCGAGTTGAGACCGAGATCGGGTTTTGAGGGATTTGGGTGGGCGGAGGATGGGGAGATGAGGCTGACTTGGGCGATTGCAGCCTGGAGGAGTGAGCTCGCTGTGGGCAGGGCGACGTGAGCCATTGGCTGGCAGTCTGGCACAAAAACAACACGCAGATGAACACTTCGCCTTACGGTGGGACGGGCACATTTGTTCGGGATTTCTTAGCCAAGAGGCGTGTTCGAGCCACCGACTCAAGGAGAGACGACAGAGATGGGACAGCACCGTTAATATTTCCTTCCATCGCCCAGGCTCGTCCCCTCCTCGCCTAGCCCTCTGTTTAGCGGGGGTTGCACTTGTGCTGAAGCGTTGCACTGTAATCGCAGTCTGCCGAACACACCGACCATGTGTGTGACCCAGATTTGGCGCGCATGATTGTGAAGCGAGCGCCCGTGGCCACTGGCCTCACGAACTGTGTCGACCGTACCGGTATGTACAGTAACAACGGTACTGTACTGTAGACCACTGGTAGAAATCGTATGGATGGTCCACACAGAGAGAAATTGCCTGGACTCAACTCAGGATCCTACACACACATTTTCGCCGAAAGCTGGGCGGGGCGAGCGTGATGGTTGCGCCATTGTGTAACGGCACGTGTCTTGACAGTTGCTTGTGTCGATGTCACGAAGAGCGTTTACATCATGCGTGTCTTCCTCCGCTGGTGCACGATCGAGGAAGAACAGCAGCGAAACCAGCTGCCTAGTGGATTCCAATCTTGGGCCTGGTTATATTTCCATGCCTTCCCGCTTTTCGTCAATCACTGCGTCAAAGACTGACGCACAACCCGTTCCCCCTTTCACTCTGTCCAGAAACCCAACCAAAAACTGACGACTTTGTCGAAATTCGATTTTTAGAAGCCATCCACCTGTGTTTTTTATTTGTCGGGTGTGGATCGGAGCTGGTTTCAGTGCTCCAGCTCCAACCAGCGAATCTGTTCAGTCGAGCGACGCCATTTGGCGTGTTGGCCGGTGTCAGCATCCTCGCAGCTGGGAAGCAGTGAGAGAGATGGACTCGCATCTGATGGTGGACGACCGAGTGCCTGTCCACAAGCAAAGCGCCACTGCATTGGAAAATATTGGAAGTGTACGGAGCAATGGTCGCCCTGTGTAGTACAGTATAAGAAGGATCAACACACTGGTGGTGTAGGGACTCGTCGCTTCTACTGCAGTACATTACAATACGCTGAGGGAGGTGAAGTTTGATCAGACTACTTGAATGCATAACACTTTGCAGCTAAATGAATGAAAATCCAATTGAAGAATAAGTTCAATTGAGATGAACGTAAGATCGAAATACTTGGAGGAAATACTTCGAGGCTCAATTCCGAATGCTGGCTTCATGTTGTGATGCTAGCTAATACAGCAGTGCCAGTGCAGATACCGACCAGGATTGGTCGCGTTTTCGGAAGTTTAGACGAAACAGGACCATACAGTGTATCTGGGTAGCAAGTGGTTTCTATATTCAAGGATTGGGGCGACGATGCGATGGCCTGAAAGCCACACCGTTGAATAGCTTGTAGTATGTTCTTCCAGTCCATGCAAAGTTTTCATCCATTGTCATACAAGGAGTCCCATTGAGCACCAGCCAACTTGACACTACAGGCTCATCGCTGACAGGAAGTAGGGCACTTTTGATAATAGGGGTAGCCATTGCTGACCGTAATCCTATAAATCATCAAAAACGCAAAATTACGGATTCAGGGAGGAGTTGTTCGATTATTTCAGTACATCAGTGGAACCCAAACTTGGTGCAAACTGGCAGGTTTTTATATCAAGGACACACTGATTCCTGGCAAAACCTCAAAAACGGAGAGAAGCAGAGAAAACGACCCAAAAACACACCAGTCATATCAAAGGAAAGGAACGGAAATCCAGAGAGGAACTTCCGCAATTAGGCAGTTGGTCACGACTCCGATTGGATGAAAATAACCAAATGAAATGCACACCCTCCCTCAAATTGTAGCCCTGGGGTATTCCACAACCCCCCCCCCCGCCTATAACGAGAGGCATGGGCGATATGTCAAACACTAGAAACAACCCCTCTTCCACGTCTGATCAACTCACGTTACCACAAGCCAGCAGAACCCGCCCCCAGCTCCTATCGTCATGCCCTCCACAATGTTGCAACCGTACCCTATCAGCATGCACGCAGATAAATCTCCTTCGTCACTGCTGCCGCCAAATCGGCCTTTGGGGAAGTGGAGTCTGCCCCGCAGCCAACTCCACTGTGCTGCTCTCGTTAGTTGCTGTCACGTTACTTGCCGCTACAAATCCGTCGTCGCAGCCACCGTATGTGCCATTGCTCTGCCAATTGCATCCACTTGCGTCGCCCTTGCGTGTGCCGGTCGCGCGGTCATCTGCAACGACATCGTCGAATAGGTATGAGCCTCTCATGCGGCTAGCAATATTTGCCCGCCAGTCGCCACCAACATGAACTTATCGTCGATTATGTCGCCCGCAGCCGCTAAGTCCCGCACTGCTAATGGCGCCCTGCCCATGCGAATTCTTGGATAGATCATCCCGAAGTTGAAGTTGACGGCCATCTTGGTTCCGAAGTTGTGTCAAGTCCAGCGCGTCTTCGGCTACTTCAAGAAGAGAACCCAGATAAAATAGGCTCTTGTGTCCCAGATAGGGAAGCAGTCTCGATTCCTTCGCTACTTAGACGATATCAATGAGTCAGTACCATTGACATCTGCAACTCCTACGGACGCGTACGGAATTCCATGTGTCGCGGACGGATCGGATAAACGCCCGTTTGTTTGTTAGTGGAGTTGCCACGAAGTGTCTGATACCGATTCTCAAGAAGGCGACGCAGTACCCTCTCCCCGTCGAGGGCACGTAGAGGGCAAATCAGCAGTGGTTTTAAATAATTGTGGTTGGTGTTTTGAATGCGGCGCGAACAATTCATCTTGCAGCTGCCTTCATACATGCACATCAACCCCAACAACAGTATGGAGCCATCTTGTCCAGCCTATTTAGACTGTATCATTGGGTTACGGGACTGCAGCTGGTTGTGAAGCACGTTGCGGGAGATGGTGACGATGCTCAGTTCAACGCTTTCCAGGACGTTGTGCAGACCAACTGCCGGCGGGGCACTCATGTGTTTATTTCGCGTCAAGATGAACGATCTCAACCAGGTGGAGTGAAGTTTTGAGATGATAGGATTCCCGATGTCGACGAGAGACGAAACGCGCGCAGGCAGTCAGCAGAGGGCATAATTGTGAGTGTGCAGGAGAGGCGTTTATTAAAGCGTTGTGCATGTGACTCGTTGTTCAAGTTTGCCTCCCGCTTACTCCTCGTCAAAAGCTTGCTATCTTCGGCATCCCGATGGAACCTGATGCAGCACCGGCAGGAGAGGCATATGTGAGTTGTCGATGAAACCCGAAGTGTTACCTTCGTCAAACGATGACGAAACCACTGGGCAAGTAGGTAGAGCGTTCAAGACCAAAGCCGACATCTAACTTCGGTCTGGTCGTGTCGTCCTCGCAATGAATATACTCCGCTCAGATGTATTCAGGTTCGACCAATAGTTTGCGCCAAACTTCGTTCGGCTTCGTATCGTGCATCGCTGATCCAAAATAACGCGGCTCGACCTTGCTGTTGACCGTCATGCAGTGAAGACAGCCATGCAAGAATGAACTCACGCCGTTCTCGACAGTATCCTAGGTAAACTCGTTGCGCAATGCCTTGGTTGTGTCCGCCAGACCACGGTGATCATTGGATCGATCACGCACAGGCGCTTTAGAAGATCACCGCGTCCTTAGGCACCCTCACTGCATCAGACTCGGTCACCATGAGCCGTTTTCGTCGCTCCACTGGCAACGCGGCAGGGGCTCTCCGCGATCCATTGCCGCAATCGCTGCTGTCAGAATCTGGTGGATCTCGTCGTGGGTCAACCACAAGAACTCATCAGCGGTGATACGAGCAGAGTAGCTGTGTGGACCCAGACATCTGGGTCACAGCGGCACACCAGTGATTGAGGCTTGTGTCAGTGAACACGCAGATGTTGTCAGGCTTCGGATGCGCGAGCGGAATCATCTGGAGCAGCGCTGTCTTAACTGCAGCGACTGCCCGTACGTGGGCTGGGTTCCAGCCGACTGTGGAAAGTAGTATGTTCTGACGCTTGATATTCTTCCGACTGTTCACGCTCTTGGCCGCCACGTCTAACACGTCATTGAAGTCGCCTACAAGACCAGCGAACTGCAGGATGCTCTGACGCATCCAACCTACCGCATACAGGAGTTGGTGAAGGTCACCTGCCGTCTGTGGCTCGGCCATCTCGACCAGGCCATGTATCCTTTCCGGTGAGTGGCGGACGCCATCGTTCGAGATGATTCTACCACACTACATCTCCTTCGTCTCGAAGACATGGTACTTTTGTGTGTAGCTTCGGTCCAAACTGATCACAACGTAGAAAGAGGCCTCCAGCGTGTTCAGTAGCTCATCCAGTAACTTGGCAAAGCCCAAAATATCGTTGGACCAGGCAAGAACTTTCTTGTACAGGAGCGGACCGACCACTTGCTCCATCGGTTGTGGATAGAATGGAACGGAGTCGCTGATCCGATAGGTATCGTGACAGGCGTCACCATTCCGATCTTGGCGACGGTTGTAAACACCTACTGGCACTTCCCGTGCAGCGGCAACTGGTCGGACGCCGCGATTACACCACCGTTGAAGAAGCATTTGCTGCTTTCCACCTTGCTCGTGTCAGACTCAAGGTCTGGCGTTGGCCGTCCGTTTGCCTGTTCTGCGGGCGATGGTCAACGGTCATGCGAAAATCGCCGCTCTTCTTCGGCTCCACACGCGGTGCGGCGGCCCAGTGGCTGTCAGGTTTCATCTTGGCACGACCCTTCTTTATAATTATATCTGATGTGCTGTTCCGGGAACGCTTCATATACCGGTGGGTACCGGCGCAACTTGGCCTTCATTGATCGCGTGTGCCATTTCTGACGGACCAGCAGAGGCTCGGGGTCGTCACCGAGGACTAACCGAAAGCAGTCGATAAAGAGAAGAAGTAGATACGCGAGGCGTTGCTGGTGCTTGCCTGCTGTGGTATGGATGTTTGGGTCATAGCGTCCGTCGAGCGGTGGGCTTGCCGTGGAAGTGGTCTGTCCTGTCCGTAAGGTGTGGGCGAGTCCACGGAGTGTGCTGTGTGTGTTGTGTGTGTTGTGTGTGTTGGTTGGTTTGTCGTGCATGGGG
>JAADWY010000043.1:0-89894 GCA_023336355.1 Pythium dissotocum | reverse complement strand
AGCTGGCCAAGCCACAGGCCGCGCCTCTAGCTCCGCCTGTACAGCGTGCACTTGTTGATGCCGACCAAGTCGATCAACTGGTAAGTAAGCGTGTATCCACCACTGCACGATCTAAGATGAAAGGCAGAGAGATAGGAACAGACATACGCGAACTAACAAGCCATGCTGGTGGAATCGCCCAGGACATCGCTGCGATCCACGGCAAGATGAGTGCGCGACGGGAGAAGATCGAAGCCAATATTGCGGACATGAAACACACTATTGCGGCGCTAGAGGAGGCAAGACGGAAGACAAACCAAACAACGCGTCCAGTCACCACGGAGCCTCGGACGTAGGAGGCGTGGGAGGCTAAATGCAGCATCTCGAAATGAAACTACTGGTGTTCTACTTCATGTGTTCTTCATCTACTTACATGCGCGAGCTGGAGGCTGAATACTTCGTCTACTGTAGCCTTCCTCTGTCTTTCGCCGCCCACGCGGTTGCGCCGCTGCCCACGACAACTGCACGTAATGGCATCCTGAAGTCAAACCACAGACAGACACGCATGTAGAAATTGAGTTCATTCAGTTACCGGTACAACTAAAAGTCTCCTGAGGCTGATGCGGCTACCAACGAAGTCGAACTGGCCCGTACCAGTCCGCGCTCTGCAATCAACACCAGCAACGACACATTCACCAGCAAGAACTAGACAAGCAGTGGCCATACGCGCTTGACGCGTCCTGGTCACCCAGAGAAACGAGCTGGCAGTTGCCACGGCGGCGGGAACTCGTTCATTCCCACACACGCCCAGCAGGCCAATACTCGCTCTGAGCGACACACGGCGCACGCATACACGCGACGACTCGACTGCAGACCATCTCACACGCTGACAGGGTCGCCAGCATCGACACTTGAGGCTTCCGTTTGGAGACTTGGGCGGAGAAGCACACAGGATTCGACTTGGACGGAGAACAGTGCACGGTAGCTGCCAGAATGGAGATTGGAGAATGGAGAATGAGGCCATGAACATCCGCCACACTTACTGATGGAGAGAGCACACGAGTGGGTTGATTCTGTGGGGCCTTCTCGCTGCGAGAGGGCTTGGAGCTGTGGTCTCTTAGATTGAGAATGACTCCCGTCATTGATGGCCCATCAATCAGTCAATCAATCAAACGTGATGAATGGTGTGGTACATGCACGTTTGATACCGGTAGCAGCTCCTTCGATGTGGAATGCAGAAAGGCATCTCAACCGGTATGGTACCGGTTCGTCTAGTTTTTTGGCAGTTCAAACAGGAAAGGGCGCCAACGCTCTTGCGAGGAAGACGCCTTCAACGTAGACACCGCTCAAAAACCACTCTGTGACCAAGACCACCGCGATTATTTACACCACTACCCGTGCACCGCTCTCGTCTGCCAGTAGAACACACACAACATCGTCAACAGGAAGGTACGTACGTTGCATTCGAATGCGTTGAGCTTTCGTCCACTAGGCTAACTGCGTACGCGTGCGCGTGTAATGCAGCATGACTCCGACGAAGGCGCAGAAGATGGCCAAGCGCAAGATGACGAAGCCGCTGGTCGCAGCGCTGAAGAGACAGCGACTCATGCTGGATAGTCGACGTGCCGATTCGCTCTCTGACGAGGAGGAGAAGCAAGAGGCCATGGACACACCCATGGACGAGGATGGTGACTTCAGTGGCGGCGACGCGCGTGAAGAGACCAAGGCGCCCCACGACTCCAGTAAGAGCGCCAAGCGCCGTCAACGCAGAGGTGTGCTCAACAATAGTCGCGCGGTC
This sequence comes from Pythium dissotocum, assembly GCA_023336355.1. NCBI lineage: Eukaryota > Oomycota > Peronosporomycetes > Pythiales > Pythiaceae > Pythium > Pythium dissotocum. The sequence continues at coordinate 88,117 of JAADWY010000043.1, read as the reverse complement.
GAGCCAGGGCAGCCAGCTCTGCAAGCGGCCTTCATGCCCGTGCCGGCTCCAGCACCTTTGGTGATCGCTATCGCGCCCGCTGCTGCGCCTGTCGTGGCGCCAGTGGTCGAACCTGCTGCCGAGCCTGTGGTTGAGCCAGTCGCGGCGACACCAGTCGCGGCGACGACGACGATGATAGTGCGCAGAGCACTGAGGACGGTGATGATAGTGCGCAGAGCACGGACGCTGCGACTGCCGCCGTGGTTCAGCCGCATGCACAAGACGCGGGTTCTTCGGTTGCGGTGGCACCGACGGCCTTTGACGAGGGGCTGGTGGAGGCGCTTGCTGCGACGCTGGCGTCGCTTCGTGTTGGCGACTCGCCAACGAATGTGTGGAGTCGACTGTCCCACACGACCGACGCGTTGGTCGCGCGCATCCAGATCGTTGGGCATGAGAATCTGATGCTGTCGTTGCCCGTGGTGGCGTTCGCAGTGAGCGTCCTCAAGCACATGGCGACGTGAGGAGTTGGGGCGCCGACTCTGGCGGAAATCTTTAATCTGCCGTACGGTGACGGAGTCGAGCTTGCGAGCTCTCCACTCAAGCCCATCGCAGCGCACGTCAAGCAGCTCGCGATCGAGCTGTCGGTCAGTCAGTAAGTCAGTTTGAGAGCTTTCGAGAAATCGGTCCATTTTCAAAACCAACGTTTACGACTTCACGAAGCACTCCTCTACGTCAAGGACGAGTCGTCTCTAGTAGCCCTTGCCTTCGTACGACTTCATCTGCGCAATGAGCTCGTCGTACACCTTCTCGCGGGCGTTGTAAGCCCACGAGTAGTCCAAGTGGTTGAAGTTCGAGATGGTCTTCTGGCTGATCACCGTGCCGCTCGGCAGTTTGGCTCGCAGCTTGGAGACGTCGGTCGACACCGCGAGCGAGTCGTTGGCTCCGACGAAGAACCCCATGCGAGGGTACTTGATCTTGTTGAGCTCGTAGGCCGGCGGCTCAAAGGCGCCGTACACAGCCTTGTTCTTGCAAATCGACGACGAGCACAACTCGATGGGCAGCAGTCGCGAGCAGGAGCAGCCATAGTCGTAGCGACGGAACGTGTCGTCGCGCATGATCTGCGCGTAGTGAGCCATGGCCTTGGCTGACGTACCAGCGGGCGTCTGCGAGATGTACACGTGGATGCGAGAGGTGTTGAGGTTGCTGGCCGAGCCCACGACGAACTGGATGATGCTGTCGCACGGAGCCTCCTTGATGGAACACCCGTACGTGTTGATGATGTCGTTGAAGATGTAGCCGCGCGAGCCGAACTCAGCCACGCCGAACGAGTCCAGCCACTTGTCCACGTACAGCTTGGCCAGCGCCTGGAACGGCGCCGACGTGGACTCGTGGATCCACGCGACGGGACCGAGTGCACCAAAGTACGAGATCTTCTTGGCCAGCGTCTGGTCGTACGAGAAGCCCACGAACGCCTGCGTCGTGCCTTCCGAATGGCCGATGTAACTCACGGTCGGACGTCCAGAGACCTTGAGCACGTAGTTGACCATAGCCGGCAGATCGTAGCGGCCCATGTCGTCCCACGAAAAGTCCCAGAACTGCGAGTCCTTGGTCGTGTAGTCCAAATGCTCGCGCGACCACGTGTTGCCGCGGTTGTTGCCGAGCCACACGTCGTAACCAGCGTCCGCGAGGATGTACGCGAGGCTCTGGTTGCGGTAGTTGAGCGTCCACGTGAAGCTGCTGTCCAGCAGACCGTGGATGATGTACACGGCGGGCTTGTTAGCAGCCGCTGGCTTGTTGTTTTGCGTCTCGTCGTAGCTCTTGGGCAGGCGGTACATCGTTAGCACGTAGCGGTCGGCCGTCGCGACTTTGTGCTCTTCGACAACGTAGCCGCGGCGCTGAATCATGGTGGTGACGTTCACGCCGGCGTCTACGTCGACGTTGAAGATCGCCTGGTCGGTGGCGTCGACGCTGGCGCTGAGCGCCGTCAGCGCGACCACGAGGCTGAGCACGAGGCCCACGAGCGACACGAGCTTCATCTCGGCTTGGGATCTGGGTGGCTTGGCTGGTGGCGAATTCAAGACTGAAGGAGAAGCAGGAGAAGCCTGAGTCTCAGACTGCGTGGATGTGGGCCATCGGTGCCAAGAGACACCATGGCGCATCGGGTTGTACCGCCGAAGGTGATGCGCTGGCGTCTGCGGTGGTGGATTGTTGGTGCAAGACGTCCCACTGCTGCGCTTTCTGGCGGGGGGATTGTCGCGACGAGCGGCGGCGTTGCAGGAAGGAAATGACTGCGAAAGCAAGCGGCCGCCGGGAAAGAACGCGGTGTGACTGTCTGTGACGTCGATTCGCAGCCACTTTCGTGACCGACGTCATTCGTACGATCGCGGTCCGCTGGACCCATTGAATTTGACAAGGTACCCAGTCCATATGGCAAAAGGATGTGGAGGTCCATTTGGATGTTGCTGCTCGTGGATGACATGGCTACACTTTCGTCCACGGAATCCGACGATGGCGAGCAATTTGCTGAGCAATGGCGTGACTCGGCACTGTAGCATTAACTGAGAAGCGATCAATGTTCGAGCGACAAGCAGGTCGAACATGTCGTGAGAACCGTTGGCGTTGGCGATTCAATGGCATGCGCTTGCCTCATCCGGAGACCGCGAGTTAGCCCGAGAGATTTGATGGGTGGTTTTCTGAACTCTGTGTGTGTGAATGGATTGAGAGCGCTGAAGACAACAACGCCGCTCTGCGAGATAACAACTGAATGTCGAGCGCGTTTCCGAGTGTCTGTTGCAGAAGCGACCACTGTATTTCATACAGACCGTGCGCAAGCAAAGCTTGGTGCGGGCGTTTGAGTCTGCCAGTGTGTGCGGCTGAAAAGCCAAGACCAGGAGTCCAATCGAATAGCGTTCCCGTCCTCTTGTGCGGGGAGTTGCATTCCCTAGTGGTGGACTGCACCTCATACGCATCCTGCTTTCAATGAGAGATGGAGGCAGTGGCGAGTTGGGCGGAGGCGTGGAGTCAAGCAAATCTATCCATTCGATAATTATACACAAGCACGAGAAGACGCGTGGAAGGCCAACCGACTGAGTCTGTGAGCCGCCTGCCACGATCAGCTGTCTCCAAAATCTAAAGTCGAGGGTAGAACGGCTTGACACCGAACTGCACGATGGTCATGAGGCCGGCACCGAGGGCACCCGCGAGGACCATGGCCTTTGGACCGGCCGTGGACTTGTAGAACACGCCCGTCGCGGCCGACGCCAGGATCGGCGTGACCTGGTCCAGCTTCACGATGCGCTCGATCTCGGCGGTGTCGGCAACGTACTCGAAGCCCTTGTAGATCAAAGCTGGCATCATCAACCACAACAATCCCGTCAGCTAATCGTCACAACACCACACAATCTGAATCTACACAGACAACAACGTACCCAGACACGCGAGCGCGTTGCCGGCCTTGGAGCCACGCATGCCAGCGCCGTTCAGCAGACTGTTCATGCGGATCTTGAACTTGGTACTCGGCGAGCGCGAGAAGCCCTGCGCGGCACCAAACATGCCGCCACCAATAATGCCCGTGAAGTACGCGGCACCGCACGAGGCGCTCATCTGCTCCATGAACGGACGTCCAGCCTTGTCGTACTCGAGGTAGTCAGCCGAGTCATCGTCAAAGGCCGCGACACCGAACACCGGCGCGATGGCGCCAATGTCAATGCTGCCCGACGGGATGTTGGGGATCACGGGGAAGTCGAGCCCGCTGGTGGCGCCCGAGTCGTACGAGCCGCCGGCGCCGGACGAGCCGGAGAAATCCTGCCACCGGTCGTTGGAGTTCCACGAGTCGTTGCCGCTGCTCGACATGGTGCTGCTTGCTGCTACTGGGGTGGTGCTGGATCCGTGTGATCTGTGTGGATGCGATGACGCTCGGTGCTCCTCACCGGACGTCTCTGCCGTGCGAATTCCGTTGGGGGTTTGCGTTGCGCGTGGAAAAGAGCTCCACGGTCTGCCGGCCACTCGAGTCGGACCGGTTCGCGCGGCCCGGACCATCACTCTCAAATCAAAAAGCGCTTTCTAGAAGCGAGAGACCCACACTCCGATACCAGAATGAAGGTCTGTGGGTAAACAAAGTGGATATTTGGGAAATCAGCCATTGAACATCTCAAAAAGTGCATTTTTGTGGATTATATTTACCGATGGCGAAAATGGAAAGCTCGCGTCGAACACGCGCGGACGTGGACGCGGGTGCACCACGCCTGTCTGCTCGTCGCTCGCTAGCTACTCCCACCACCGACGAGTATGTTTATCTGCTAATGAGATGACCTTCTTCGCTGCAACCTTGTAGATCCAGCGTCGTGGGGAGCACCAATTCTGCTTTACTTCTTGCCGATCCTGTAATCCATCAACGAACCAAAATGTCAGCACCAAAAAAATTTCATCTCCACGGCGAAGGCAGATTGTCCACGTACACGTAGCCCGACATGTTCGAGTCGTGCAGCAGATTGAGCAGCAGCGAGTCCGAGTTCAGGTAGACCTTGTTGGCCGAGCGCGAGATGACCGAGGCGATCTCCTTGGCGGCGTCGAGACGACGGAGCTGCACGAAAGCCGGGTTGCCCTTGATGGCCTCACCGACCAGCTCGGCCGACTTGGACACACCCTGCGCGCGGATGACGGTCGACTTCTTCTCCTGGAGAGCCTTCTCCACGACGAAACGGGCACGCTCGGCGTCCTGCTGCGCGATCTGCTTGGCTTCAATAGCCGCCGAGTACTCGGTGCCGAACGCCAAGTGGATGATCGACACATCGTCGAGCATGATGGCGAAGCGGTCCGCACGCGCCTTCAGCGCCTGCGCGATCATTCGCGAGACGTGTTCACGCTGGTAGATGAGCTCCGCAGCGGTGAACTGGGCCACGACCTGCTTGGCGACCTCGTTCACAATCGATGGCAGAACCTTCTCGTCGAAGTCTGTGTCATTCGGCACAAAATGCAAGCATAATGTTAGCCAGATATTCCCTATTGTGCATACACCAAATTCGCATTAACGTACCAAGGCCGAGGTGCGTGTACAGCCAGTGGAGGCGAGCACGGTCTGGCTTGGACAGCACACGGATCGAGATGTTGATCATCTGCAAGTCCTTGGTACCGGTCAGCGACGCGTACGTGCGTGGGCGCGTGCGGATGTCGAAGATGATCGGGCGCTGGATCCACGGCAGCAGGAAGTGCGTGCCTTCCTCAATCACGGCCTGGCCGACACCGTCGACACGGCTGTAGACGACGGCACGGTGACCCGCCGGCACGTTGTAGACCGAGTGGTACACGCCGTAGCCGGCGGCGCCCGTGACGGCCAGGAACTTGATGAGCGCGCCCAGCGGACGGCCGGCGCCCTGCGGTACCTTCATGTTCTTCATGTTCTCCATGGCAGCCTTGCCCTTCTCCATTTTTGCCTAGCGATCACGTCGGGGAATCGTCGGGAATCGGATTTGGGCTACACCACACCACCAGCCAGTCAACAAAGACCACACAAACAGCAAACACTCTGCGAGCTCCACAGTCGGATCCCGTCGCACGAGGGGCCCAGTTTTCCAACGATCCTAGCAGTTAGGAACACCATAGAAAGAAAGCAGCCGCCCACAACCGCATCAGACAGAATAAACAGGCAGCTGGAAAAATACTGATTTGGGGTGTTTCGTTGGCGTGTCAAACCTTCGCGCGACCTTCACGCAACATCCTTCGCAAAGACTCAAAAAGCGACCACTTTCACGACGACTTCACGGCCAAAAGGCATCATATTGAATGCATGACGCTCCATGACCATCGGTGTCGTATCACCACCTTCTCGTCCTCTTCATCACTTTCACGCTGGCCCACACTCTCCGCGCTCGCCGACCCGAAGGACGCTCAAAGTCAACCCCTCCAGTGTGGAGCCTGTTGTTGGTGGTCTCTATAAGGGGTAGGTGTGTGCCTCCGTCTGATTGGCCATAAGTCTCTCCCGTGTGATTGGCTGGTTCGTGGTTGTGGGTTGGTTGGCTGGTGGAGGGAGCTCTTTGGCTGTGTGTGGAACGCGGCGGACTGAGCCGCCGGCCTTTGCTTTGGCCTGCGACCGTCCTTCGGGCCCGAAGACTTGTGTTGTTCCCTCACTCTCGCAGAGCTAAAGAACGCGCTGAAAAGCCAAGATGCCGAAGATCTCCCGTCACCGTAACTACCGCAAGACCTACCGTACGCCTGCGCGTCCGTTTGAGAAGGAGCGTCTCGACCAGGAGCTCAAGCTCCTCGGAGAGTACGGCCTCCGCTGCAAGCGCGAGATCTGGCGCGTCCAGTTCATGCTCTCGAAGCTCCGCAAGGCCGCTCGTGAGCTCCTCACGCTTGACGCCAAGGACCCAAAGCGCCTCTTCGAGGGTGCCGCTCTTCTGCGTCGCCTCCAGCGTTACGGTCTTCTCTCGGATGAGGAGAGCGAACTCGACTACGTGCTGCGCCTGAACGTGCAGCAGCTCCTTGAGCGTCGTCTCCAGACCAAGGTCTTCAAGCAGGGCCTCGCCAAGTCGGTGCACCACGCGCGTGTGCTGATCAAGCAGCGCCACATCCGTGTCGGCAAGCAGCTCGTCGATGTGCCATCCTTCCTGGTGCGCCTCGACTCGGAGAAGCACATTGACTTCTCGGTCAAGTCGCCATACGGCCAGGGCCGTCCTGTAAGTTCCATGCATTCACAGGCAACCATCATCTCCTTGTACAGCATACTCATTATCTGCATTGTTTGCAATATTTATAGGGACGTGTTGCCCGTCGCCGTGCCGCTCAGCGTGCCGCCGCCGCCAACGGCGGTGAGGAGGACGACGAGTAAATATTCGGTCAGTCACTTCACGTGTTTGATGAACGGCGTTCCAGCTGACTCAGCGGCGAAGGATGCTGTGGCTCTACTAGCTCTATAGCTTATCGTGCGACCCCGCTCTGCGATAACTATAATACCATGCGAATTTGGGGATCTCTAGCACTGTGCTTCGTGGCAGAAAATCAACCCATCAGACACAGGAAAGGAAAGCACTCCACAGGAAAGGCGACAGCAACAGGTCCAACAGGCGCAATATTCCATCACAGCAGCGACGCCTTTCTACTGTTCACACAGTTACTACGCCGCCATTTTCAGCGTCAGCACGTCCTTGGCACGCTGCAACTGGTCCTCCGTGATGCCTCGAGGTGGTGGCTGCTCCTTGGCCATGATGGTCTCCGTCGGAGACGTCCGTGCAGCGTACGCACGCGTGCTGTGGTCGCACACGAAGCAGCCGAGTGCGTCACGCAGTGCGTCCAGGTCGAACACGCCTTCACCCGCGCGGTCGAGGGCAGCCGAGCGCTTCCACATGCGCATCTTCTCCTCCAGACACGGGAGATGGTAGCAGTGGCCGCACTCGAACACGCACATGTGCGTGGCGCGGCTGCTGTCGGCCGTGCGTCCGGCCATCGACGAGCTGGGCGGCCGCAACACGTCGTTGCAGATCGAGCAGACTTTGCGTGGAGCGACTCGACGTCCTCGCTTGCGCGCAGCGACTTGGCGCTGGAGAAGCTGCACGCGGTCGCTTTCGAACACCTTGTTGCATCCTTCACAAAGGTTTTGCTGTCATCGAAACACGAAGTGTCATCAGCACCAGTATCATAGCACCGCTGTAGGATCACCAACCCAAGTCTCACCTGAATGCGATAGTTGGAGATGATCTCGAGAAGCTTGTTCTTGAGATCGTCGATGTGCATGTCTTCTGGGATCTGCATCCTCAAAGCAGAGGGGTCAGCCATGATTCCATCTACTTCAGCACAGTTCAATGCATCCAAGCACATACCTTCCGAATAAGTTTGATCGGGTCGATCTTGTGCTGCGAGGCGAACCGCAGCAGCTCTTCGACGTTTTCCTTGCTCGTGAGGCTCAGTTCGATCAGATAATCCCAGAGGTTGGAGTCGTTGTCCTGGACGAACTGGATCGCTTGATTGATGTCGTGCATCTGGGTCAGGATGAGGTCCAGCGCACGCTTGTGCTGGCCCATGCGGCCCAGAATATAAATCATCGCGTCCCACAACGGTGGACTTCGTTCACTGCAGTACTTGAACGCCTACGAATCAAGCCATTCTTGGTCAGAGCCACGAACGCAAACACCAGTGTCTAAGTTCAGAACCACCCACCTTTTCCAGAGGAACGAAGTTGCTGGTCTGCAGAAACTTGAGCAGATAATTCGGCGCGAACTCGGAGTACAGCGCAACTTGCGTCTCGTGAAGCGACGAGTACACTTCCGTATTGTACTCGGTGAATCGGTGCACGAACAGCTCGTGCAAGTACTCGTGGAGAAGCTCGCGGTCGTGCTCGAGCTGCTTGACGATGTCCACAATCTTCAACTGCTCAGTTTGATTCACAAGCATCCGCACGGCACTCGCGCGGTCAATTTGCATGAGGTTGGGCACTTTGTTCTGCACCAGCGACCACAACTGGTGCTCTGTGATGAGCTTAAACGCGTGGTCCTTGTTCGTGCAGAACGATCCCTGGCTCAGGTAGATTCGCAGGGCATGGTCGTACTGCTCGGTCGCTGTGTATAGCTCAGCCAGCGCTTCCATGATGTACGAGGTCTCGAGACTGATCTTGTCGCCACCGCCAGCCTCAACACCAGCTTCTGCAATACGTCGCCGACGAATCACCGATTCGAGTTGGTTGATCCATGCTTGCGCATCGTACAACGGCTCGAACACGAAGGCAGACTCGGTGTATTCAGGTGCTGGAGTCGCTCCCGATGAACTGGCTGTGGCATTCCTTGAACGAATCGCGTCTTGCTGACGAGGTTTGGGCCACTTGCGAAGAATCTCGAGTAGCTGAGCTGGGTCTGAGTCCAAGAAATGCTTGAGCGCCATTTCGTACTGGACTGTGGGCAGTCGAGGGTTCGAGGTCGGGATGAAACGAGCGATAGCACTGAGTTGCCCTCGTTGCGCGAACACGTACACGTATTTTTCCCACAGCTTCGCGTAGTCTTGGTCCGTCGCACCACCCACAAACAGTCGCTTGATCTCTTCTGCAGCTTTCTTGAATCGCTTCTTCTTGATCAGCTCGCCCAAGTAGTATTCGACGAGCTCCTCCATGGAATGCCTGCGAAGCGATTTTGGGTCGCGCAACGCAACCTCAAGGGCCTTCTCGTACTGCTTGCGTGACAACGCCCACGCGACGCGGTCGTCCACATCTCGAAGACGGCAGATGACGACGTCTTTTGGTGTACAAATGTACTGAAGCTTGCCGTAGCCAGCATCGTAAATGGACGATGCATTCGACGGCGAGATCATCGACGCCGCTGAATGCGCGTACTGAAGACTGGGCATCTTGTAGTCCGCAGCACGGAGCTTGTAGTACCCGCGTAGGTTTAAGATATCCGCCGAAAGGTGTTTGCCATCCAGCGCAACGACGTGAATTTCTGGAAATGGGGTCTCTGCGGCTTCGCCTTCTCCTTCGACGAGTCGTTTCTCGGTCTTTGAGTTGCCACCCTGAGTGGATACAGGAGGTGCTGATCCTGGTGGCCGATACGCCAACACACACGCTGCGCTGGCTCCCCACGTGCTGACTCCTGCCACGAAAAAGTCAAACGTGACCAGCGAGACTACTTCGGCCGTCCGAGCCATCGCCACGCCGTGAGGCGACTCGGCGGTGGTTGTGGACGTCACGGCAGGCGACATGGGATTCACCTTCTTAAACTGCACGACTCGCAGCGTGTTGGCCCAGCCGACAAGCAGCACATCGCTGGACTGCCACTCGAGATGGCAGCGACACAACTCCATCGGAGGACACTGCGGTGGCCGCTCGAGATACGTGATGCGCTGGTCCTTCTCAGCGTCGTACACCTTGACGCCCCAGTCGTTCGCCCAAGCCACGAGCCCGTCCTTCCACTTGATCGCGTGCACGGGTCCTTCTCCTTCGTGAACTGTACTCTCCTTGTCGATGATCCAGCCTTTCTTGTTGATAATGAGCTGTCCGGCGATGCCGCCACATGCAAAGCTGCGCTCTCGCTTGAGCGCGTACCGGTCTTCGAGCTGCACACTGTAGATGGCGCTGAAGTAGTTGTAGATGTTGACTTCTCCGCCCGTACTTGCCACCGAAACGTGGTTATTGCCTGTAGGAGCTCCTGATCCTGCAGCTCCAGAGGCTCCCTTGGCATTCGCAGTCGTCGCTGCCGACGGAGGGAACAGCGTGTACACGGCGACTGTGCCGTCATCTGAGCACGAAGCGATGAACTGGCCCGTCTCATCGATACACACTTGGTTTACTTTCTTGTAGTGCTGATGGAGCCGCCGAATGAATCGCCCATCCAGCTCCAACAGCAACACGTTGCCATTGTAGGTGCCGACGCAAATGAAGTTCACGTGCAGCGCGATACACGACAGCGAGTCGTCCTTGAAGATCGCGTGGAAGTGGCCGCCCACGCGCTCGTACTTGAGCAGCGGCTCCTGTTGCGGCGCGTCTCCATCTTCGTCCTATTAGACACAAACGTTAAGGCCCCAATCCCAACATCTCCACATCCAGGCATCGTCCGTACCTCGTTCTGCGCTGCATCGTCGTCTGTCTCCGCGACGCTCTGCGTGGGGTTGTTGTCTGTACGTCCAGCACCGTTGCCAGTTGTGTCGGAGCCTCTGATCTCTGGCGTGGCCGGCGCCATCGCGAGCGGCGGCCGCAGTCGCGCGTCCATCTTCCAGGGGAAGGATCCTTCCGTTGATTTCTGTTGAAGAAAGCCCAGGATTTGGGTCGACCGCGGATGTTGCACGAATGTCGTATGAAGGTTTCCAAAATCGCTGATTGGCTTGGAATTCATATAGAAACGTTTCTATCCGATTGAGAAATGAAATTGACAAAAGGTGAGTATGGAGATTTCGTTGAGACCAACGACATGAACTTAGAAAAGCAACAGCTACAGCACTGCCTAATTGAAGCTTCTAGTTCGAGGTGGTGATGTTGCCGAAGTCGTACGAACGAGCAGCCTCAATGGCGGCGTCGTCCTCACCCTCGACCGAGCGCGCTGAGCCCGAGCCGATCTTGGAACAGTCAATGTAGACCTGCCACTCCATGAGCGTGGCCATCCAGTAGAACGTCAGGCGGTTCTTGCCGACGCACTTGGACTTGTTGTACGGGAACTTGCCGTCCGGGTACGAGGCCTGGCAGTTGACGGTGTACGGCAGGACGATCTCGTTGTCACACCAGGCTTCGCATGGGCCTGGGTGGTTCTGGCGACCGCCGTACCACTCGATCTTGTCGGGCAGAGCCTGCACCGACTGCTTGTCTGGCGCCGTGAAGCCGCACTCCGCAGTCGACGGGTTCTTCTTGCGGCCCTTGCTCATGTCCTGGTTCTTGAGAATGAAGTCCTTGAGCGACTTGTACTTGGACTGGGCCTTGAAAGCGCGGCCAAAGACGTCCGCCCACGAGTTCGTTGGGCTGTACTTCTCGCCTCCGGTCGGTGGCATGGCGCTCATCGGCACCACGGCCGAGTAGTCACCGCCATAGGCGCTGCCAGTGAACGCAAGGCCTGGCTTGTTGATCACGCCGTGGGCATCGGCCAGTGGAGCGGCGACGAGAACGACAGCAGCAAGAAGAGACGTGGTGGCGACCATGTTGAAGGGAGCTTGGTGGTTGTTGGGGGTGAATTGCGGACTGATCAATAACCTGCAGTCTTGATGTGCGTGAGAAGCTGCAATAGCGTAGCTTTCCAACTCGAGGCTCTTTGGCGGTTAATGAACTCGGTGGCCTGCTGATAGTGGGAGAGCCTGAGCTGTCTTTCTGTCTCTTTGGAGACAGGAAGTCATTCGGTGTTGAGTGTGCGTGACAGTTGGCGGACAGCTCAGCAAAGCCGGATGTATTCCTCAAATTCGGCTGCTGCTCTGAGTGTACCTTCCAAAGAGACCACTGTCCTATGAAGAGCCTGTGGCCCTTGGCAGAGTATTCAGGAGCAGACTTCACAGGACGAGAGAACTTCGAGCAGTCTTCATTGCTTCGCACAATTGGAAGTATTGAGGAGGCATTTTCCATCGGTCTTTGAGCACCGACTCGAGATCCCGAGAGCTCACTCGCCCCGCTGATGACAAGGAGACAGTCGTTGTAGGAGACACGTAGAAGCGAGGTCCGTGAATCCGTCTCATTTATGCATGACATATGGGCTCCTCTATGCACGGCATGACGAGACCGTCGTTTCTATGGACAAGTGGAAGAGGATTATATCTCGGGGTTGTTGGATTTCTGTTGGATTTCTTGAAAAAATCCACATCAAACCGATGGAATGCGATCTCCGATCGACTTCAGATACTCAGCCTAGGCTTGTGACGTGTATGTACGCATCGCAACTCCGACACTCTTTGACCCAACCTGCTAGATTCACACTCATCTAAGCTCGAGGACAGTCACTGTCTTCCTTAGTGCCTGCTGGTGGGTGACCAGGGGCTGATCCAGCCCTCTGGCAAATGGGAAGAGGAGATGGCTGTCTTCGCTATCTATCGATAAGGCAGTGTCCAACCGTCACCATCGTTGTCTTGGCGCTGGATCTCTGCGAATGAAGGGACTTCTTGCCACGACAGTCTGTTGTAAGTCAGTCACAACTCGTATGTATTACATTCGGTGTGCCACCTGGGCATGTTGGATTACTGATGAGGAGCGGATCTCAAAGTACTTGAAACTTTGTTGGTCATGTTGCACAGGAGACTTTCAACCGTCAACGAATTGGGGAAGAGTCGTCAGCAACAAAAACCACAGTAAAGTACTGCACAGTTGTCTACCTGCTCCGCCAGCAGTCATCGAGTTCGCATCAACTGTCTCCGTCGCCCACTGCATACGCTCGTAGAAGAATACCAGGTCACTTTCCAAGGTGACTATCCCATCGTCCAGCCGGCTCTATGGAAACATGACTCAATGTTTGAACCAGAGCAACCTCCTGTCTTCCGTCGTTGGCGAGGGCGTTCGTTGTCTCCTTGGACAAGGAGGTCCTTCAGTCGAGGCAGTCTGCAATTTGCTCGATCCACCCAACACCTTCAAGATCACGATGGTCGCCACTTCCTCCTCACTCCTTCTCGCCGTTGCAGTGCTTCTCGCTGCTCCGCACGCCGATGCCCACGGCGTGGTTTCCAAGCCTGGCCCAAAGTTCAAGGGCACCGAGTACGCCGGTGGCTACTCGGCCCAAATCCAACTGCCCGCTCAGCCAGCGTTGGCTCCGGATGTGTACAGCTCCACGAACTCGTGGGCTGACGTCTTTGGTCGTGCCTTCCAGGCGCAGACGAAGTACAAGTCGCTGCGTGAGTTCATGCTCAAGAACCAGGACGTGAACGGCCGTGTCAAGAACAGTAACCCAATGACACCCGAGTGTGGCTTCACCGACCCTGACAACCAGGATCCACAGGCGCTGCCCGACAAGATCGAATGGTATGGTGGCGGTCAGAACCACCCAGGTCCGTGTGAGGCCTGGTGCGACAACGAGGTCGTGCTGCCGTACACCGTCAACTGCCAGAAGTCCTTCCCGGATGGCAAGTTCCCGTACGACAAGTCCAAGTGCGTGGGCAAGAACCGAATGACGTTCTACTGGATGGCGACGCTGATCCCGTGGCAGGTGTACATCGACTGCATTCGTATCGGCAAGGGCACCCCGCCTGCGATTGACTACAGCGTCAGCGGCTTCGCCGGTCGCGCTAGCAGTGGAAACAGCTCCACCCCGGCTACTGCTCCAGCGTCGGCCCCAGCGCCCGCACCTGCAAAGACACCGGCTCCTGCGAAAGACTCCACGGCGAACGAGTCCTCCGCGGGAAAGTCGACTGCCAAGTGCAACCGCCGCAACTAAGTATGTTTCCACCGCACTTGGCCCATGTCATGTCCCTGACATTGTCAGGGCAAGCGAATGGTCGATTGTAACGTGAGATCAGTCATTGAGTAATACATCCATCTAGTCTGTGAATCGTGCAATCCATTTTGGTCGTGCAATCCATTTTGGACTCATTGTCTTCTTGCTCCAGATGAGCTGACCATTCAAAAGCATCGATGTTACTGTTTCCACCTTCGCGATCCGCGATTGTTGCAGGTGACCACTCACCTAAGGTGAGTGGACGAGGCTCATCCTCCTTCAATCATACTGACCGCATCGCTGCCCCTGGCTCTTCCTTCAGTGCTCTCTCGACAAAGAAGCAACTACTACAGTACTCGGTCTCTCATTATCGAAATGAAACATGACAATTCCAATGACAAACGTGAAAGGAGACCAACTTCGAGTGCTACAGATAATTGACCCTTCTCGTATATGTCCTTGGGTGATCTGCAGGTACAGATACAGTGTGTGAGCTCCGAAAGCGAACTGTGAGCGACATCACCATCGGTCGTCATCCCATTCGGCCTACCGTCTGCTCTCAGGCACTTTCCTCTCCAACAAACTGTCTTTTTGCTCGACGAGCTCCAAAGTGGAAGACACTGGGTACGATTCCCGTGCGTTGCTCTTATCGCAGTCATCACGGTACTCCATCACAATCGCACTGGAAGGTCGGGAGCTCTGTAATCTCACCGTATGGCTCGGAAGTTTGCGCACTTCGATGAGCAGCACGCCCTTTACGACCGGTGGAGGACGCAAGCGTATGACTGACATCAATGCCAGTCCCCACTCTGGAAGTCTCTGCCGAACAGGCTGCTGGAGTATAGTGGCTTCACTATTAGGGTCGACGTTGTCGAGGAAGACAGCGGACCAGACACTGATGGAGACGATGGTTGTAAGAGGAAGCATTTGAGTACTCTGACAACGCCCTACTCACTTTGCTATTTGCTTTCTCCTGTCATCTTCATCCTCCTCGCAGCATCATGGTGGCTACCTCGTCGCCACTCCTACTCGCCATGGTCGCACTCCTCGCGACACCTTTGGTTGAAGCCCACGGTGTCATCTCGAAGCCAGCTCCCAAGTTCAAGGGCACGGAGTACGCTGGTGGTTTCTCGGCCGATGTGCCCCCTGACACGATGCCAGCCATCTCCCCAGACAAGTACACGTTCAACGTCGCCTGGGGCGACGTCTTTGCTAAGTCGTGGAAGCAGCAGACCAAGTACAAGTCGCTGCGTGAGTACATCTTGAAGAACCAGGTCACAGCGAACCGCGTCAAGAACAGCAACCCGATGACGCCCGAGTGTGGCTTCACCGACCCCGACAACCAGGATCCACAACCACTTCCGGACAAGGTGGAATGGTACGGCGGTGGCATGAACCATCCAGGCCCGTGTGAAGGTTGGTGTGACAACGAGATCGTCATCCCTCACACGGACAACTGCCAGAAGACCTTCCCGGATGGAAAGTTTCCGTACGACAAGTCGAAGTGCGTGGGCAAGAACCGCTTCACATTCTACTGGATGGCCACTCTCTACCAGTTCCAAGTGTACATCGACTGCGTGCGTATCGGCAAGGGCGACGCTGTGCCGTTCGATAACGGCAGTGGGGGCAGCAGTGGCAGCGCCAGTAACAGCACCACGCCAGCCATCGCCGCCCCAGCTTCGACGCCAGCACCTGCTCCTGTTGCTGCCAAGACGCCTGCTCCAACGCCGAAGAAGGACACCACGGCTGGTGAGGCGACCGGCTCCAAGTGCAAGCGTAAGTTGTAGATTCTGCGCGAGTGCCTCGATTCGAGTTTGTAGATTGAGCAGCCATTGTGGTCCTGGTACAGTCAATGTGAATTCTGTTTGCAAGACTCTCGTCTGTCATGCACATACGTCGTGGCAATGCTAGTGCTGACTGCGTTCTGCGTTGTTTCAGCGGGGTCTACCGTACAGAAGCAGGGAATCAATGATTCGATCAGGAACGGAAAGAACGAGTGAATCCATCTTTGGCTAGCATTTCAGATCGGGGGCAAATATAAAGTGAGGTATGTTGTGTGTGTAAAGTGAGACGCCAGCTATCTCCAGAGGAACGGGCAGCTAGCTTCGTATGAGCGTCGTCTTGGGTTGATGATGGACTGGTTCTGCCGATTTCCGCGATTACTTTGGCGCAGCGTTGGCCTGGGCCGCCGTCGTGAACGCGAACTTGGTCGCCTTGGCCGCGAGCTCCGGATTGCTGGACATGAAGTTGGCAGCCTCCTGGTTACCCGTCGAGTAGCCGGCAGTTGGGTCGGCGTTGCTGCTGAGCTGGGCCTTGAAGTCCGGGTGGCGGCACATCACGAGCAGGTTAATCAGCGCGTTCACGCACATGAGCACACCGGCCAGGTAGCCCAGCGCCGAGCTCATGCCGAAGTCCAGGAAGCCGATGAAGAAGATGAAGCCGGCGCGGCCTCGGTACGTGTACAGGAAGCCGAAGTTCTGTCGGATCATGCCCTCCATGCGCGACAGGCGGCACTCAAAGAGCAAGAACAAAATGCCAAACATGATGACGTAGATCGACACGAGCGTGCCCGTGATGTTGAGCGTGATGAATGACGTGAGGCCCGTGACACCGGCGATGATCTGCAGGATCGAGCACAGCACGTTGCCCAGACGCATGTAGCGCAGCAGCTTCGGCAGCTCCATCTTGTTCACATCGTTGATCTTCTGGACGATGTTCTTCTTGGGCGGCGCGGCCGCCGTGGCGCTGCTGCCGATGCTGTCCGTGTTGATGTTGACGCTCGTGTGGTTCATCATCGTGGTCTCGTGGAAGTCTGCGTCTGCCTGCTTCAGTCGCTGGCGTGGAGAGAGATGGAGCTTCTCGCGAGCGGGTCTCTTCTCGTCCTTGCTTTTGGTCTAAAAACGAACGGAACGCCGCGTGGGATAGGTCACTTGGAAAATGTATGTCCTGCGTGGTTCCTGCTTTCTACCGATGTAAAGGGCTAAAAATGGAAATATAACCGTAGGGAATAATCAAAAGATTTCATCTGAGTGTGGGACCAGGGGAGGGTATTTTACACGTAAACTACAATCCCCGATGGGTTCGGGTCTCGAAATGGACCCGAACCACACACGCGTGAACCGGCTTTTGTGTGCCCAAACCAGACGAGTCGATATTTTGGGTTCTCTGTTCGTGCTGATTTGGGACAACCGCGACGTACCTGGATTACACTTGGTTACTCTATGTGTACCACACAGCTTGTCAATCGACAAATCCCATCACGCGAAAACGATGGCTTGACCAAGCCATCAACACGAAGGCCAACACGTCTCTCCTACGACACCACAGTCCTCCTCGAGAGTCGAACTTGCAGCTTCCAGGCACGAGATGCTTCCGATCGAGGTACGAGCTACCAGCAACGAGCTTCGAGCGACGAGTCGTGGGTCGTAGATCGCGGGTCGTGGATCGTGGATCGCGAATAGACTGTGGACGATGGAACGGAAGCGGCGGTTGTCGGTCCAGATAGCTCTCGCGCCGCTGCGGCTTCGTGCCGAGGCCGTGGGGCGTCCGGGCCAAGACCAGTGGGAGCGGCATGCTGTGCTCCCACAGCAACCAATGTGTCGGTGGGCGGCGGTGGGCGGCGTCTCAAGTGGACGCGCACCGCGCACTGACCTCTTGGCTTTCTCCGATCCGCCTTCGTGGCGGAGGTCGCGTGGTTGGTGTGTGAAGTTGGCCTCTTTGGGGAGGCGGCGCACCACGCGTGTTCCATTGTCCGGTCTCAGTCTGTCTGCGGGAGGTGCTGAAGGAGGAACGAAGGAAGGAGGAAGGAGGAAGGAGGGAGTCGCAGGAAGGAGTCTCAGGCGATGCGAGTGTCGATGTTCAAGTTTGGGGGCTGTTGGGTATGTGGATTTGTTTTTGCTCTTCTGTGCTGTTTTGACTGTGCAATCGTGATGGTTGTCAACACGCTGGAACAGCAGGTACGGAAAGGTCTGGTGAGTATGTTCATACTCCCAGTGTTGTGGGAAGAATGCTTGATGACTGACAAGTGATATTGTTTTGAATTTTGTAGCCAACTGAAGAAGTTATGCCACTGAATAATTCACTCGAGGAACGAGACGCATCAGAGAGCGGCGAGGGCTGAAGTGACCCGTGCGGGAAGACCCGAGCTACTTGAGGGCGTGGTGGTCGAGTGGATGATGTACAAGCTGCAAGTGACGGCGGAGAATGACATTTGCCGGTGCGGAATGGCCTCTCGGCTAGTGGTGAAGCACGAGCAAACAGACACCATGCGCGGACAACCAACTGCCGGATGCACCGAATCGCCCTATCTGGCGCAAGTGACGTTGCCGTGAGCAGTGCGGTGCCATGGGCTGCTTCCTCATGAATCATCGAAATCGGTACACGAAGCTGAACTACGTAGAAGCTTCTGAGCTACGGACGGTGGCGACGGCGTCAACAGCGCTGAACACAACGAGCAGTATCAGTGGAAATGGGCGCTCGCCGTCCTGCGTAGTACGTGCAAGAGCAAGCCTCCACCATCCAAAGCGCCTGCAGAGGAAGAGGACATTGACGAAGGACGAGGTCGTTGTCGATACACCAGTCTGTGCAAGAGGCCAGCCAGTGGATGTGATCGAGGTGAAGCTGCCATGCGCCGGTCGATTTGTGTACACTCTCGATGACGCACGCTTCGTACTCGGAAGCTAGTGAGAAGTTCATTTAGTCGTTAAACGAGGACGCCATCGTATCGCGAAGGATTCCAGTAGCCACGAGTGCTCGAGCTCGTCGTAATGCGGTGCGTGCCTATCAAACGGGCAGAAGCACAGACGATGTCATTGGGTCTGTTCTGGCGGAGTCCGTGACCACTCTGAGGATGTTTGTTCCCCACGCGTTTGGCTGGCACTCCACTTGTCAACGCACCTCCTCACGTGAAGCTCTACGTGAGGGTTGGTTGGACCTTTCGACCACCCGTCCTGACTTGATTGCAGTTAGATTGCACGTTCAACATGGCAGAGTGTAGGTGTGACTGACCATTCCACTTTCGCCATGAAGTAAGTCGTCGCTGATGGCCAACTCGATGGCACCAATGAACCCTCAGGTAACAACAACCTTCCCAGCCAAGTAATAGAGACCGGAGGCTTCCGACTTGCACAATCAGTTGCACGAGTCCATCAATTCGATCCGATTGATCTCGCCACATTATCCAGCAGTCGAAGCCATTGCTGAGGATGCTTCGGAGGACTCTGAGTATTACAGTTGCCGTTGTCTCCAGACTGCCCTTCGCCAACTGGTGCCACCGATCATCCGAGTGAAGCCAAACCTCCTTTACCATTTGTGTTGGTACAGTAAAGGCCCATCGTCATGGTTTTCGTGGCCTCGAGCAGCTCTGAAGCAGGCGTCTGCTTGTCTACTGTATTGAGAAGAGAGAGAGAGGGAGATGTTGATAAGAATGGCAGTCGAAGAATCAGAAGCCACCATGAATCAATCGGCCAACGCCGCCATCAAGGCCCCATGAGCCCTGATGAGCGCTGATGACTGCCTGCACGCAGTGGTATGCAGTTCCTCATTTGGAGATAGAGTTCGGACAACTCACTCAGTGCATGTGGCCTTGTGGAATCCTCCATTAACAGGTCTCTATCCAGCGATTCCCGTCCACCTCCCACTCATTTTGTGGCTCTCCAGACTCCTCTGCGACGCCACCCGGATGTGGGCAGCTCAACCAGAAGCACCGGCCCGAAAATGGTTGTTCCTCTATTTTATTGGTCAATATTAAAAATACGGGCATTTAATTGGATGAAAGCTGGCCCAGCTGGGGATCAACTGAGTCAGATGGCCGGCTCAGGTGAAGGGCTCCGTTAGCCAGATGGAGATGACACCAAGACGCGCTCGCCGTCACGCTGTGCGGGCTTTGAGCGTGAGGCCAGTGCCCCGAGAGCGACCAGCGTCATCCGCTGAGGTGTCGCTGCCTCAGTCTCAGCTGCAGCCGCCTGCAGCTCCGTCGCTTGTTGTCGCGTGCCTTCTCGTTCTTGTTCAGCGCATTGCGCGGTCGGCGCCACCTGAAGCAGGCCAATCCAACGCATTTTAATCACGCACGGCACGACTGACGGCGCGCTGCGTACGGATCTGTCCTGCGTTGTTCTCGCTCAGCCATTTGTGCTACAGTAGTGTCCACTGCAGCACTCCACTCAGCAGTCGCGTCCATCAAGCAGACGCGCGACGATTGATTTTCTGATATTTCCATGAACTCGGTGACGGCGGCGACGTGCGACTATGGACTCGCGAAGACCAAGGACGGCTGCGTGCGCACGCTGGCGTCGTACGCGCACGACGGCTACGTGCGTCTCCAGTTCCTATTCATCGGCTTTGGGCTACTGGCGCTGCTCATGTCGGCCTACAAATACGTGCGCAGCGTTCACAACAACGGCGCCAAGCTACAGCAGCGCGCGTTTCTCCTGAATATCTACTGCTCCGCGACGTTTCTCGTGCGCGGCGTGGACCCGGGCAGCTACGGCCACTACATCCCGCGTCCCATCGGCCACTTCATCGTGGACTCGTGTACAGCAGCTCAGTACACGATCTTCATCATGACAATCGCGTTCTGGGTCTCTATCATCCACAAGGGCGTGCCGACGCCAGCCTCCAAACTGAATCGCGTCAAGCTGATCGAGTACTCGTCCATCGCCGTCGTGTGGTTCTTCAAGCTCGCTGTGAACGTGTCACTCTTCTCGTCCAAGGGCTTCGACTTTGGACTCAGCTCCGTCGAACTCTTCACGACGGCCGCCGTCCTGCTCACCATCAGCGGCACATTTCTGTTTTACGGACTGCGAGTCATGCGACGACTCGAGGAAATCGACGCGATGAACGCGCGTCGTCTGAGCTTCCAGTCTCAGTTCGAGACGCTGCATACATCACGAACAAACCCATTGATGTCGAGCCATTTGTCGACCACGCTGTCTTCATCGTCCGATCTCGAGTCCCAGCAGGCGCTGGACATGGCGATGCTTGCACCTCCTCCTAAGAAACCCTGTGAACTTCGAGTTCCTCGCGTCCCAGTGCTGAAGCGGAAACCGGCGCAGAAGATCCGCGAGATGCTCATCGTGACCGAGTCGGTGGCTGTTGTCTGCATCGCGGCATAGGTGCGTACTTTCTTCTTTAATTGTGGATCACCAGGTCAGGTCACAGTCTCACTTACGCTGCTTTTTTTCTTTGTAATAGATCTTCACGGGGATCCAGCGAATGGAAGGCTACGTGGAACTGCACTGCGCCAACGGCGTCGACTGCGACAAGGTCTCGGTCAAGTTCCCGCTGCTCCACGCCATCCAGTACATCGCCATTTGGTGCATCATCTTCTCCTTCCGCAAGACGCAGCGGAATCGCAACGCTGCCAACGACATCGGCCTGCCGCAGCCCGTGCAGCTCGCATAGCACAACGTGGTAGTGTGGTGGAATCGTCATGTATCATATTAATGTCAGTAGTATAATACCAATACAAGTGCAATCTCCTCAACACAATCGCCCTCGTCTCATCAGCCACGCTGAGCAACGGCCTGGTACTTTTTGTAAAACCACTCGGCGATGTGCGTGAACGGCGCGTCGATGCCCACGTTCTGCTGGGCCGAGCACTCAAAGTACTTCATGTCGCTGCGCTCGGCGGCCTCCTCGCCGTCTTTGGTGGTGATCGCGTCGCGGTTTCCTTCGCGCAAGTCGGTCTTGTTGGCCACGAGCACGCCCGGGATGTTGTGGTTGGGCGACGCGCCGACCACTTCCTGGAACCACTTGGTCGCGGCCTTGAAGGACTCTTTGTTGTTGATGTCGAAGACCGCGAGGGCGATCGACGCGTTCTTGTAGTGCACCGCGCCGAACTCGCGCTGGTTGAACACGCTCTGGCCGGCGCAGTCGAAGAGGTACAGCTCCACGACTACGTTCGTGTTGGGGATCGGAATGCTCTTGACCAAGAGCTCTACGCCCGACGTCTGCACTGACTGTGAGAACGAGTATGGAAGCAAGAATGGAGAAGGAGCTGCTTACCATTACGTAGTTCTTCGGGTACTCGTGGCCGCTGCTCTTGAGCACTTGCAATAGCGCCGTCTTGCCTACGGTGGCATCGCCCACGACTGCCACACGACAGCGAAGCACCGTCTTCACAGTCACGCAATTGTAAATGAGAAGCTGCTGCCACTGTGCACAGTCAGCCAGCCAAGTGCGTACCATGCTCTTGTGGTTCGTCTCCATGCTGCGTAGCGCCGACATCGTGGCTCTATTGTGAGTTGGATAATAGATAGTGAGGAACGCGAAGAGACGCAACCTTCAAGATTGGTCTCAGTTATTACCACCAGTCTCAAAACTTAGTATCCACGGTCTCCGTTATCATTACGCCATAGCCACTGACTGTCTATCTTCATGCATGGTGCCCTATCTTCACATTGCTCTTTAGCATGCTATGGCTCTGTGGGTGGTCTCTACGTTGTCTCCGTCCTGAGCTTTGACTGCTTCTCGCAGTCGCACAAACCGCGTGGTCTCCTGCCGCAGCATCTCCTTGAGCACAACGAGAGCCAGCAGCGTCTCCCACACCAGCAGCGCCATGAAGCAGCCGCCGGCGATGGCGTCGAAGCGAAGCGTGTGCTCCGCGAAGAAGTTGAAGTAGAGCAGCGCCGGCAGCATGGGACACACGGAGAGGAAGAGGAACGCCGTGAGGTGAAACACTTGCTGCTTGAGGTTGCCGTGCGAGCCGAGCCAGTAGCGAGCGGCGTCCGTCACGAGCAGGAACACAAACGACGCTACGTGGAGCGAGCGGCCCAGCGCCGTCGTGTAGCGTAGCCGCTGGTGCTGGTGGTAAAGCCAATAGAATCAGTTGAAGTGGGTCTTCTGACTCTCGTAGTTTGGACATCGCACCTTTTCGATGAGAAGCAGCACGGAGATGGAGAAGTAGAAGACGCTGAAGCGCGCCTTGAGGAACATGGCCATCTGCAGCAGCATACGCGCACGCCGTGGCGTCTGAAGTGGGGTGTAGCCGAACATGGCAGTGTCTTGGAGTCGGCCCTGTGGGTCAAAAGGACGAATGGTCGATGGTGGCGACTCCTCAGTCACCGAGTGGACGTCTCGCATATACGATGGATGTACCCAGTTCAGAAATGATGATAGGAATGAACGTGTCGACGTATTGACCGCCCCTGTGAATTGCCTAAGGCCCTAGGCCATGCCATTTAACTGAGCGAGTGCCTGCTTTCAGCGAAGAATCTTCACACGCGAGTCAAAATGGGAGATGGAGTAGGAGCCTCCGGCGTTTATATTAAAGAGTGTGGGCCACGGCCTTCACGAGCATCGCCTCACTTGGTTTCCATTACGAGGCGTAAGACGAAGACGGCGTGCTGTGGACGTGAAGACGGGACCTTGAACGATTGGTTTGATGGGTAGAGACTCCATCAGCAGTCGAGGTAGTTGGCGGCCATGAGCAGCTCCATGGCGACCTCTGGCTCGATGAGGAAGTCCGGGAAGCGCGACGTGCTGTCTGTGTACTGCGTCTTGTAGTACATGTACTGACACACGCGCTCCAGGATCGGTGCGCTGATGTCTGGGAACGTGATCTCGCCCTTGCTCTCCGTGAATTGACCTAAATAGCCGTCCATACGAAGAGCTCATTAGCGAGCCACACAAGCACAGACGCGCATGGATATACCACAGTACTACGCACCGCTGAGCATGGCGCGGATGGTGCCCGAGACCATGGCGCATTTCTTGCTGATGTAGAACTCGTGGCCTTCGGCACTATCCATCCAAAGCACCATTTCCGCATTGAGATTCCTTGGCTTCCGGGACGATTCCAACGCACAGACTTGGCCTCGTCATAGATAAGGATACACAATACACACCTGATGAGTTTCACCATCTCGCTCGCGCTGTCAGCTCCGTCCTGCGCCATCGCAATCGCTTGTATTCGTCGACGGACTAGCTGTTTTCCGTTGCTGTGCCAATGGAGCTGCAGACTGAAAGCTACGGCAACGACCACACCCTCTCTAATCCGATTTTAATGAAGTCAAGTTATTTCCCTAGAAAACGACTGAAGCGGCGCCAAGAAGCCAAATGACTGCCGACGACTTGGCGCGAAGAAGATCAGACGAAGAAGCCGATTCTGCAGTGTGCATTGACGACAGCAAGCGCATCAATGGGCGCACCATCCGCAAGCGCATTCAACGCGTCACTCGTGATCGTGTGGATGCTGGTCGCGGGCCTCGTGGCGGCGACGCTGACGCGGTCCAAGCCGACGTCGTTCGGGTCCGCGATCTTCGGCGTCATGGTCGTGCTGCAATACTTCTACATCTACCAGGCCGCACGCAAAGAGCTTTCAGCAATGATCGCTACTTAAACCTCCATTGCATGATGGTGTTTCATACGTTGGAGTCATACACGAATAGAAGAAAAGACAAGGCGAGTTGCGATCTTCCGTCATCCGTCGGTAATTCAAAACTTTAGGATCAGAACTTGGTGTGTGTTTGTGCACGCTGCACGGGCAGCATCCCCTTCATAGACGCGCCTTCCTTCCACATCGCATGCGCTGCTGTGAAGGATTCGTAAAGGAACAGGAACGCGCCAACGACAGAGATGGATACACTGTGAGGTTTCGAGGCGAGTCGTCTATCCGGCCTGGTTCTTGAGCACCTGGAAGACCTTCTTCTTGATCCACTCCTTGCCGCAGGGCAAGTACGTCTTGGTTTCCAGATCCAGTCTGCACACACACACACATTCGCGCCTTCATTGTCAGCCAATGTTCCAAACTCCCCCCTTGAGGAAAGTCGCCACGTACACAAGCGCGCTGAGGTCCGTGAGCGAGTCGATGTAGTTGTACAGGTCCTGGATGTCGTACGTGATGTTCTTGACGTTCGGGTTCAGCTGCTTGAGCTTGGCCTCGTACATCTTGACCACGCCATCCATACCGGCGTTGACCGACTCGAAGTCCAAGTACGTGCGCGAGTTTGGGTCGCGCGTGTACTGCACGAGCAGGATCGTGTGCTTGGCTTGCCGAAACTCAGCCTACATGACACGACAGCGCAGCATCTCCTCTATTAGCTCATGGTGTTTGCGGCAGAAGGGGAGGCGTACAGCGGCCGCCCTGACGCGCGAATCCAAGCTTACCATGACGACGCCCCTGACTTCGTTTCTATCTTCTTGGACCCAGACAAAGTGAGTGGCTTGATGTTCCACAAAAAAGTGGGGAGCTAAAATACCATTTGTCATAAGGCGCAGAATATGAGGTGTGCCACATGAAGTAGCCATTTCAAGTTGCGTGAGGTTTTGAGGTTTTAGATCTTCTTCCATGTCCGCGTCTCTTCGTGGAATCCATGCCCAATCCTCTCGGACACTAAGCAGCGCCGCCCAGAGCGACCAGCTACGACGCTGTTCACAGAGGTCCTGAGCCAATTACGTATTGATAACACTAATCGTGTTGTCTCGGCGGTGCGTTGACCACCAGTATCGTGCAGGAACGGCTCTGTAGCTCTCGGCAGAAGCTCCGCTTTCCCATCCCTTTCACGACCCGCAATCCCAATGGACGACGACTCGCGGTCAAGCCGCAAGAACGGCAATGCATCGACGGAGCAGGCCGAGAAGCCCGTCGTCGTGTTGTTTGACGCGTCCAAGAAGGAGTCGTTTTACCCTGCGAGTGGCATGAAGAAGCTTGCGCGCAAGCTCAAGTCGTCGGCCAAGATCGACACAAACAAGGACGATCTGTCCAAAGACCGGATAAAGGACGCGAGTCTGATCGTGTTTGCGTGCGTGCGCGAACGCTTCAGCTCATCCGAGTTTGCGACGCTCAAAGAGTTCATGCAGAATGGCGGAAGCGTGCTCTTCATGCTCGGGGAAGGCGGCGAGCAGGCCTTCGACACCAACCTGAACGGGTGGCTCAAAGAGTACGTCTCCTGCTGTCCAAGAGACTCGTCTCACCGTTGCAACGCTAGTACTGACTGAGCGTGTGTCTGCTTAGCTACGGCATCTTTGTCAATTCAGACGCCGTCATCCGCACTGTGTACCACAAGTACCACCACCCGAAGGAAGTGCTGATCTCGAGCGGCGTCGTGAACCGCGAAATGGCTCGCATGGTCAACGAGCTCTCGGGTAAGAAAGAGATCTTACAGCGTGACGCGTTGCCAGGCGCCGACAAAGCTCATGCGCTGGAGAAAGACCAGAAAGGACTGACGTTTGTGTACCCGTACGGCGCCACTCTCAACGTGAAGAAGCCGTCGGCGCCGATCCTGTCGACGGGCTTCATCTCGTTTCCCGTGAACCGTCCCATCGCTGCCGTGTGGCAAGACACGGGCGTGTCAGCGTCGTCGTCCAAGACTGGGCGATTGGCGGTGTTTGGCTCGGCCCAGTGGCTGACGGACGACTGGATCGACAAGGAAGAGAACAGCAAACTGCAGGAGATCATCTTCCGATGGCTGCTGAAAGACAAGGGCATCCAGTGGAACGCCGTGGACGCTGAAGACCCGGATCTCGCAGAATACAACCGACTACCGGACACGCAGGCTCTCAGTGAGCGACTGCGATCTTGTATGCAAGAAAGCGAGGAGCTGCCCAAGGACTTTACTCGCCTGTTCGACGGAGAGCTGTTCAAGTTCGACACCTCTCTGATCCCAGAGGCTGTCGTCATGTACAAGGAACTGGGCGTCAAGCATGAGCCACTCACGCTCATCCCGCCTCAGGTGAGACGAGCGGACTTAAGATATGTAGCCTCCTCTGTGCTTGATTGTCTGACTCGGCGGTTATCTGCCTGCCTTTAGTTTGAGCTTCCGCTGCCTCCACTCAAGCCGGCGGTGTTTCCTCCGACGCTTCGCGAGCCTCCGCCTCCGGCACTCGACCAGTTCGATCTGGACGAGCACTTTGCCAGCGAGTCTCTGCGTCTCGCGCAGCTCACCAACAAATGCTCGGACGACGACTTGGAGTACTACGTCAAGGAAAGCGCCGACATTCTGGGCATTTTGCCCAAGCTCGACTCGGAAAAGCAGGACGCCAACCACATTCTCGAGTTCATCTTCCACAAGATCGTCAACTTCAAGAAGCTCAACCAGGACGCACCCGCGCCCGTCGCAAACGGAGGAGCCACTGGCAACAATGGCAATGGAATGCCCATGGCCAACCACAACAACACGAGCCTGCCACCGCTGGGGGCGTCGCCCACGAAGCCCGACCGAGGCGACCGCTTCGACTACGACAACGACTCGAAACTCTCAACGCCGTAGCTGGATTAGGAGCTCCACAACAACTTGTACACAAACCCAGGTTATCAGAATTCAACGCGTTCCATCTTCCAACACTTCTGTCGTCATTTTCTCGTACCGTATTGATCTCTTTACTAAAGGAGCTCTCATTTCCGATGAGGCGATCCCTTTTGGTACACGGTGCTCTCTTTGCCCAGCGAGTAGCCCCTCGCGCCCGACAGCTCCGCGTTGGCTTCGTTGCGGATGTGGCGCACGTGGTCGTGGCTGCTCTCGCGGAGCCGCTGCTTGGTCGTGGACAGAATGTCGCCAAACTGCTTGGCGATGTCGTCGAACTGCGCCTGCAGCTGCGCGCGCTCGGCCCGGCGCTGCTCGATGCGCTTGACCATGGGCGTGTACCGCTCCATGATGTTCTTGACCTCTCGGTCGATGTGGCCGATCTCCGTCTCGTAATGGTCCACGGCGTCCAGGCAGTTGCGCTGTCGCTGCTTCA
The DNA here is from genome assembly GCA_023336355.1 of Pythium dissotocum. Lineage (NCBI taxonomy): Eukaryota > Oomycota > Peronosporomycetes > Pythiales > Pythiaceae > Pythium > Pythium dissotocum. The sequence goes on along the minus strand of JAADWY010000043.1, from coordinate 60,653 downwards.
CGCGCTCCACCAGTTTATCCAGCTCCGCGATCTACGCGTCAGAAAGCAACACGTGAGGAAAATGAACTCGTAGAAGACGAAGACTAGTGATGGGAACTCACGCGGAGCTGCGCCAACATCGAGACGTCGCCTTTCTTGAAGGTTTGCCGCTCCATGAGCGTCATCCTGGTCGGCTACACAACACCAACCGCGTCATTTTCCATGGGGGAATCTCGCCTACACACGCGTCCACACGTACGCTCGTGGCGCCATTCTTGCCGACAGACGTCGCGCCGCTCATTATCCTGCGGTGATGCTCGTGGTTCACACAGGAGACTCGAGTCAACCCATGATGGAGACGGCATCCTGCTCAAAATAGGCGCCCTCGTATCCTTTCAACGCCATCGTAACGCAAGTCAGGGTTACACGTGAGTGAAGGAATAGACCGGTAGTCGCGAGGCTTTATTGCTCTCCATGTATTTCTTCGTTCACGTCGCACAGCGGCGTGATCAACGTGCTCCCACTCCTGCTGGCAAACCCTCATCGCCAGGAGGGTACGTACGGCCTCGTGGCTTTCCAGTCTTTCGCCTCCTTCCATGTATCTCTCACTCTATCCCCCAACACTGGGGGATCTGCTCACGCTCTTGTTGTCTCTGCTGTCGAAATTCATGCTGCGGTTGATGGTGCGGGTGGTGGGCGGCTTATGCGTACTGCAGACGGAAGACGTCGTTGTGGATGTAGAACGCTCCTTCCTGGTGCGCCACGAGTTGGAACACCTGCGTGAACTGCAGTGGGTGGCCGTCGTCGATCTATCCAACACCACATCACACTCCATCAGTCTTTCCCATCGCCAGAAAACCACTCTATGCGTCAGTTCCCGTACCGCCAGCTTGCCGCTCACGAAGATGATCATGGCCGAGTTGGAGGTCGACGGCTGCACGTCCATGGTGGACGTCTGGTGCTGCACCTTAGGCAGCACACTCAGCTTCTCCATAATCGCCTGCTGGCCGTTCAGCATCGCGCCTTCCCACGTCATCGTCGACACGGGTTGCTAAACAGATCAAAAGGGCAACGAAGTCAGCATTTCCGAGTGTTTCCGAGCGAGTTCCGAGCCGTTTTCGACGCAAATCATACGTAGAGGTTCGCCAGTTGCGCGCGGTTCGTATCGAACGTCGTGTAGTAGTGCTTGACAAAGGCCTCTGCGATTTCCTGCGCCGACATGGTGTCCGTCCGAGCTTCTTCGTTTCCTCTTGGTGGCTTGGCTTGATAAAGTGAGTCGGACGAAAATTCGTGGCCGTGGTCGGGGAAAATTGATCGGGAAGGATCTGTCACAGCGGCTTTTGACACAGAAGCAGACCGAACGCACCGTATTTTGAAGCCACAAATTTACAAAACTACACACGTTTTCGAGCAAATATTTCCATTTTAACTGTGCAGGTGATGCAACGAGGTCTCTTCGAGCGCCGAGGTGAACGGCGTGCGCGTGCTCGCACGAAGCTGCTGCTCCCGCAGGAACGAGTGGAACAGAGAGAGCACGTCATCTGACTTGGGGATCACGTGGCCCTGGATGTGGATCGAGGTCAGCACTTGGTCTTCTCGCTCCTACAAGTCAGATAGCCATGAAACAAACAATGAGAATCGCTGCTCGCGTGAAGAGCTCCCGAGCCGTGCCTAGAGTATCATACCTTTGCTTCCTCGAACAGATCCACGACTTGCTGGGAGCGCTTGGCCGAGATGACGTGGTCATTTGAGCCAAACATGTGCAGCGACGCCACGTCCGGCAGCACGCCGGAGCTCATGGAGTACTGGTCGGGTCCGAGGTAGCTGCCAATGAGAATCGCCAATTGGGGGCTCCAGCGGAGTTCGCGGCGCGCTTGTTCTGAGCACATCCACGACGCCAGGCTCGCACCCTGCGAGAAGCCCATGACGCCGTCGATGTCGCCGAGTTCGCGTAGCTTGTTGTGCAAGAAGTCCATGAGCACCTCGCGGTCGTCGTCGAGCTGGGTGTCACTCACGTGGAGGGACCCAGAAGTTGGGCGCCACCACGAGCGGAACTCTTCGTGCCGCTTCGTACACCGCACTCGACGCTGCGTGCCGTTGATCTCGGTTGGTTCGTTCTCGGAAGGTTTCTTCACGGGCGCTTGTCGCTGCGAGATGATCTTGGGCACGACTGTGAAAGGGCCGTCGATGTAGATGAACTCGGCCAGCTCGTCCTGACCGCGTCGGAGATGCGCCGTCTTGTTGGCGAACACAGCGCCGTTCTGGTACATGCCGTGGAGACACAGCACGCGCAGCCGACGCGAGTGGCGCGGCACCAACGGCGAGGCCACCATGGCGTGGCGGCGGCTTCAGCTGCAGCTACAGCGACCCCAGCGCGACGGCAGCGATAGAAACGCGGAACACTCAGGCGGAGGAGCTGTGCCTTTGATGGGCGGCTCTGCTGTACCGGTCTGCGTGCTCCTCTCGTGGCTGCGATCTGCGAGTGTCAGCGTTTTGGTGATGAGAGTGGCGCGAGTGACGCAGGCGCTGCTGGCGTTGCGGTACTGGTGTGGTGCACCACAACACGACGGGCTCTTTTTGCCGTGCCACCAGAATAGAGCACTCTGTCAGTCGGAATTAGGGTTCCGGGGGCACAAATAAACGAGAAAGTACAGCAACCGCATCGAGTGTCTTCATGGCATCAGGTGGAGAAGATGCTGGCAACTCGGTCGGGTTGCTGGGACGCTATCGGACTTGCGAGATCCCAACGACGATGATACACTTTGATTCATTTGCTTGTTCTCTCCCTTTGCCAAGCCCATCATAGGCATTCCATTAAACGCAGTTACCGTGGCAACCCACTGGACTCGCTCGTGGGATTCTGCATCTTTTTGTTGCTCAGCGCTCGCTTGACTTGCTCTGTGCGACTCACTGTGCGTCGTAACTGGCGGAAGAAGCCCACAGGCGGCGCACTGGATAGCGGATAGATCTCGTCCGAGTCCACGTTCTTCGTCAGCTTGAAACAGCGCGTGCAATGCTCTTCTTCGAGCTCTCGTCGCGTCACGATACCACGGACGTTATTGTGGCGGTTCACGACCACTAGATGCCGCAGCCCCGCACTACGGAAGAGGCGATACGCGCGCATGAACGGCGCTTCTTCCTGGACGACGTACGGCGTCTGGTTGATGTACGGCGTGAGATCCACCCACAGCGCGCGGTCTTCCTCCGACAACGTGTACACATCACCCAGCTCAGCCGTGTCGACAGGCTCAACCTCCGTCCCTGGAAACGGGATGGGCGTCGGGTACCGCGGGTAGTGAGCTTCCATGTCACGGTACGACAGACAGTAGTTAGCTTGCTGGAGGTCATCACCCTCCATGATAACCGAGTCGAGCAGCTTGTCTTCAGGTCGTGGTGTTTCGATATCCGTGAAAGTCGACGAGGACGAGAAGCTCTCGCTGTGGCGACTCGCTCCTTTGTTGATGCCAGAACGTGAGCTTTCAGGAATGTACGCGTTTGGATGAGGCTGTCGGCTGAATGGCTTGGGCTTGGTCGGCGAGAGATCGCGATGGCTCAGCAACACGTTCAGCTGCTTGCGCATGATGATGCCGGCGAAGAACTTGTTGCCAAACGTCGGATCTTCCACGATCACTGGGAACGCGTTGTGCTTGGTACTCACCAGCAAATCAAAAATCACTCCAGCACGCTCAACAGTGCGTAGCGTCTTGGGATTGGGCGTCATGATGTGCTTCACCCGCAAGAACGAGCCACGCAGCGACGGATTCCAGTCCAAAAACGGCGCGCGACGCAAGTGGATGTGGATATCGTAGATGCCTTCGTTGAAGTAGTTGCCGACCCAGCGAGCGAAGAACAGCGTCAGGATCAGCGGTAGACCGTACTCGATGTTGCCCGTACACTCGAGAATGATGACTGTCAGTGAGATGGTCATGCGAGTGACTCCACCGAGCATCGCTGCACTGCCGATCAAACCGTACGTGCGCGGATCCACTGTCTTGGCGTGCCTCATGTCTGTGAAGTAATTGATCACACGCGTCCACAGACGTCCGTACGCCGCGCCGATGAGCAGACTGGGCACGAACAGGCCGCTCGGGACCTTGAGACCGTACGTGATGCACGCCAACAGAGTTTGGACGCCCCAAAAAACGACGAGGTTGCGCACGTCAAAGCTGTTGGCTGGCGCGTGGAAAAGATGCTTGATGGCGACTTCTCCACTCGACAGCATGAGCGATGCGAGGTCGTTGTACTGGTCATTCGGACAGTAGAACTGCACGAGCTCTCTCTTGTACGGGTACTCGGCGGTGTCATCGGCACGGAAGCAGTCCACGCCATCGAGACCAATGTTCGTGCAGCTCTCGCAGATACAGGCTGTGCCGTTGCGTCGCAGCGTCTCCATAGCGAATGAAAATACTTTGTTCTTGGACATGCCAGGCTGCATCAAGTGCGTCAAGTCCTCTTTGATGGAAGGCACAGGGTGGCACTTGCCCAGCAGAAACGGGATCGCGAACGCCAACGTCGACACCAACAGCGAGACCAGCAAGGCTTCGACCCACGCGACGCCACGGTTACGAACCCAACGAGACCGAAGCAACGCGAGTTTCGTGTTCAGCCCGTTGAAGAACGCGCCTTGCAAGCCGCCGCCAATGCCCATGAGGATGAAGAGCGGCACTTCCCAGATCTGGTAGGTGGTCGACGCGAACGGGCCGAAGGTGAACGTACCCGTGTGGCTGCCCAGCGTTCCCCATGATAGATTGTCGTTGATACCCGACAGGAAGAACGCCAGTGTGAACGTTCCAGCCATGGCGCAGAACGACGTGCGCCACGTCAGCGTCTGGTTCCAGAACGACGCGCCTTCTTCGAGCACAAACAAAACGCCGCCGATAGGAGCACCGAAGGCTGTCGCCACACCCGCAGCCGCACCACAGGACACGAAATCGCGCTTCTCACGGTCGTTGCGGAAGCCAGCAAAGTACGTGAAGCTGGATGAGCAAGAACAAGTATGTCAGTCGAGGGACGTAGCTGGGTTCTCAATTGATGAATACCGTACCTCGTGTCGTAGCTGAGTGTGGACGACTTGCCCTGCGAAAGACCAGCAGCCACAATCGACCCACTACACGTACGTCACACAACCACCGCGTCAGTTAATCACCTCAAACGAGATGCATTCTTATCAAACGGAACGCACCTGTGGATCATCGGACCTTCCTTTCCGACTGGAAGTCCTCCAGCCACCGAGCAGATCGTGCCGATGACCTTGGTCACGAGCGTGCGCATGCGCAGCAGACGCGGGATCTTCATGCCGTTGAGCGTCGTCTTGACCTCCGAGATGCCGGAGCCAGCAGCCACGGGCTCCACAAAGCACGTCAGCGTGGCGGCGATGCCAACGAGCGTGATGTTGAAGCCCACGATCACCCAGAACGTCGTGCCAAAGAGCACGTGCTTGGCCAACTCGTGGTGGATGGTCTCGTGCAGCAAGTGGAGCTTGAGTGAGTGCAGTAGCGTCGTGCAGTAGAGCAGGAACACGGCGACGAGCGAGGTCGCGATGCCCACCAGCAGTGTGAGGAACCACCGCACGTAGATCATGCGGTTGCGCTCCTGGCCGTCGCGGTAGCGGTAGCCCATGCCCGACTTGTTGACCACGCTCTCGAACAAGTCTATTCAAGCGCAGCATCACCATCAGCTCCATATTCATCGGAAGAATCCTACTCACGGCGTCGTACCATAGTCGAGACTTTCGAGGTCGTCGCCGCGCCAGTTCATGGCCGTTCGCTGTGTTTCTTGCGAGAATGAAGAGCCCGGCGCTTACGTGGAGAGGCTTTGTGTGTATGATGTGGCGTAGCTCCTCGTAGAAGAGATCAGGATGGCGTCGCGGGCCGCCGCTGTGGTCGAGAAGCCGTGCTGGGCACCTAGAGTGAAATGCTGATGTTGCCGTCGACGTCGTTCTCTTGAGCCCGTCAAAGAAAAGAAGATCCAGTCGGTTCCGGAATATCAGCCAATAAAAGAATGGGACGAGTACGCATGGGCCAATCAGAAGCCAAGAAATTGCTGTGCGTACGTACCTGCGTTATGTGATACATACCTGAGTATTTGCTGACACAGGTGCCGGAGTGCCATCATCTTCAACGCGTATGAGTCCATCACCGAGGAGCTCATAGAAGGATGAACGCAGACTTGCAGATTGCTACTAGTATTCACTAAGAGAAGACAACGCTACCAGCATGCAAGACAGCGAAGCAGCAGCGTTCCCCGTCGTTTGGTGGTTGAGGTGGAACGCTGTCTACTTCTTCTTCTCCTCCGTGACGATGATCTGGTCTTCCGAGATGTTGAACATCTTGGGCAGCACCTCCAGCAGCTCCGTGACGCAGTCGCCCTGCAGCTGGATCTGCTGCTTGCCCGTGTCGGTCGCAGACAGCGACGAGCTGCACGCGAACTTCTTGCCGAGGTTCTTCGCGACGTCCTTCATGTTGATGCCTTCAATGTCGTCGAGACCCGTGATGAACGACAGACGCTTCTTGCCCTTACGCGCGCTCTTGGAGATGGTGATCACCACATCCTCAATGCTCTTGCCCTCCGTCTTCTTAGACTTCTTCTTCTTGACCTGCTTACCGCCGACTTCAAGCGTCACGCCTTCCACGCCCTCAGCGATCTGACGCTCGGCATCGATGTACTCGGCAACAGTGCGGTTGTACTTCTGCAAATACAGGTTCGGGTAGTTCTCCGCCAACCAAGGCTTCGCCTCTTGGAACATTGCGCCGTATTCGCAGTACTCTGGCGGAAGCGTGTCAATCGGACAGTAGACCACGGTCTTGAACTTCGGGACGCCAGCCTCATCTTCCGCCTCCTCTTCTTCCTCGTCCTCGTCCTCCTCGTCCTCTTCCTCCTCTTCCTCTGCGATGGCCGCTGGCTTCTTCTCTTCTTCGTCATCGTCATCGTCTTCATCCTCCGAGTCGTCCGGCTCTGGACCGTATTTCTTCACGAGCGCGTTGAACAGAGCAGCCTCCTTGCCCTTGTACTTGGCGAGCACCGTAGGGACCTCCGCGAGCTTGTCCGGGTTGTACTTCTTGTAGAACGCAAGCAGACGCGCGTGGTTGAAGTCCTTCACGGCCTGAGATTCGACCACAACAGGCGCTGGCGGCGCCGCGTCGGCCTTCTTCGACTTAGGCGATGGCAGCACATCATCGGCACTTGGCTCAGCGCCGTACTTCTTCACCAGCGACTTGAAGAGCTGGGCCTCCTTGCCACGGAAGCGCTCTAGCACACCGTCGACCTCGTCGATCTTGTCGGCATTGTACTTCTTGTAGAAGCGCACAAGGCGCTCGCGATACGCCATGTTCACGCCTGCGAGCTTTGTCCTCTTGTTGCTCCCAGCCAAACGAGCAGCTCCACTTTTCATGTCGAATCTGAGTACTCTATATCATCCGTTGTGTGATGTCCAACCTTCGTTATACCATAGTCAACCCATCCCGTAATTAACGGGTTTTGTCGTATCTAACCAACTGGGTTAAAACATGGAAACAGAATCATGAGGTTTTGTTGAGGTTTTTCAACTGATTGTTGGCTCTACGCTCCAACCCAGCACTCCAAAATAACGTTATTTTCCAGGCGTTTGATTCCATCGTTCTATTGGTGGGGGCGATGACGGCGATCCGTTGCAACATTGCCCTTTAGCTCAAGCGACTCCACGGAAAACGCGGTCGGCAAAGGCAACATCCCTCCAACCCACCGCCGTCCTTTCTCGGTCTTCTGCGTGTGGAGGCGACGTGGCGAGTACGTGTACGGTTGAGTGTGGGACGCTAGCGGCTTCCTCATCCCTCTGAGCATCCACTCCATTCGTCTGTCAGCACCGAGCGTCGACCAGTTCCTCTCACCGACCGCCTTTTTTTTCGTGGACAGCTCCATCCACTCGACTCGACTCGACTCGGAAGGATGGGTGCTGAGTGCTACACGGAATGCTGTCGCGACTGCGGCAGCGCGGACGTCGTCACCGATTTCGGCGCGGGTGACATCGTCTGTCGCGATTGCGGTATGATCCTCGGTGAGAGAATTGTTGATGACTCGCCCGAATGGAGAAACTTTGCTAACGACGACCGTGGGGGCGACCCCGCTGCGAAATCCAGAGTCGGAGAAGCCGTCGACTCGCGAATGGACGGCGCGTCGTTGACCACGTACCTCGTGGACCCTGTCAAGGGCAAGGGCGCGTCGGCATCGACAGGCGGCGACGGCACCAAGCCACACCGTCGGCCGGGACTCAAGACCGAGTCACCCAGAGAGCGACGGATGGAAGAAATGATGCGCCGTATCCAGTCCCTCTCCGAGGCACTGGCACTGCCCAAGAACATTCTAGATGCGGCGTTGGACGTGTACGCTGAAGCGGAGAAGAAAGGCGTGGGCATCCGCGGTCCGGAGAAGGAGAGTATGCCCGTGGCGATGCTGTTTATCGCGTGCCGCCAGACAGGCAACGCACGGTCGTTCAAGGAACTGGAGGCAGCGAGTGGCGTGCCCAAGAAGCGCATCGGCAAGTCATTCATGACGCTAAGCAAAAACCTCACGATCGAAATGGCGCAGGCAACTACAGAGGACTACGTGCGACGCTTCGGCTCACGGCTCGGACTCTCGAACAAGACACAGATGATCGCGTACGGCGTCGCGAAAAAGGCGGACGAGTTGGGTTTGTCGCTTGGCAAGTCGCCGATCGCTGTGGCTGCCTCGGTCATCTACCTCGTGGCAGCGTACACGGATTCCAAGCGCTCACTGCAGGAGATCAGCGACGTGTCGATGATCGGCGAGAAGAACATGAAGGTGGTGTGCAAGGAACTCAACAAGAGCCGCATGGTGCTGTTCGAGGGCGTGATACTAACCGGCATCGAAGGCAAGTGAGCAGATTTGAAACAGCATTGTGGGTGTTCGAATACCCGCCTGCGGCGAACACCACGTGCTGCAAGCCTGATCTCCTCGAACGAATGGATCCTCTCGCGCAAGAGCTCTCTCCGTCCACCACGCGAGGCAGTGGACACTTCTCGAACAGCGTAAGTATGAGGATGTAAGTATTTATACAAGTAGAAAGTCACAACGCGTGTGAGTGAGACTGCTTCGTCCAACGACGTGGTGCGTGTGGTCGGTCGACGGACGCACAGTATCGTCAATGCGTGCCACTCACTCAACCACGACAGCTAGAAAGACCAATATGAAGAGCCGCAGAGAAGACGTCGGCAACAGAGATACAATAGACCATAGACATAGAATAAAGAGCTCGAACAGCATTCACATCAGCCTCGAATAGAGGGTCGAAGCATGCTACAGTATCTCATTGATTTTACTACATAGTATCCACTTGTACTAACGTTACGACGCGCCTACAGAATTCTGTGACTCGGGAGTCCACTCACAACAACCCACTCAACACCAAGTGCAGCAACGGCGACGCATTCCACCTTCAACTTGCTCTACTTCACCATGATGAGCTAGCTTCCTTGCCCCTCGTTGGCTCAACTTGAGGACCCTTGTATCTGATTCATCGCGACGTTTATCTCCATCTCGATGCGGCCAACAGCCAAGGCTAATACAAATTCGTTTTGCAAATGAAACAATGTGAATGGAGTTTATCGGTAGGAATTTACTTCTTCTTAGCAGCCAGTGCCGCCGGCGATACGGAGACACTTGGTGGACGGCCAGAGGCTCAGGATGTTGGTCATGACAGTCCAGCAGAACGCGAACACGACGTAGGTGATCGTGAGGATGCCCATGAACTTGTTCTTGCCGCCGTTCTTCTTGAGGTCGCGGGCCTCGGCCTTCTGGCGTGGCAGCCACATGACGAACACCACAGACGCCAAGTTGAACGCGTAGGCGATGATGTACGCGTACGTGACTTGCATGCGCACGTGGTGCGTGTCCTGTTTGATGTACGAGCGTTCAATGTCGAAGTACGAGTCCACGGACTTGGTCACGACCGTGGCAAACGGCGTGCCCAGAGCCGAGAGACTGATGATCACGCCCATGACCGTGGCCTCGCGACCGACGTCCGTGATCTCGTTGACGAACATGTTGGCGATGAAGTCGCCCATGGTGTCGGGCAGCTCCTCCAGCAGCGGCACGCCGAGCCAGAACCACTGGCTGCGGTACACGTCCCAGATCGTGATGAACGTTGGGATCATATCGATGGCCACGACGAGGAACTGGCAGCCGATGATCATGTAGCGCCAGCTCCAGTTGAGACCGTAGCGACGCACGAGGTAGAGCGACACGAACGCCATGAGGTACGTGAACATGCTGGCGAGGCCGCTGTTGAGCGGCGTGACACCGGCCCACGTGCTCTGGATCGGCGAGTTGGCCGTGACGCTGATGAGCGAGAACACTTGGCGGAAGAACTTGTACGCCACGACCTGGAACATCACGCGGTGCTGCATGAGGTCGTACAGGTAGCCGAAGATGTCACGGAGACCCGTGGCCTTGACCTTGGTCTCGGTCATGTTGAACCACGCCATGGTCATGGCCATGAGCGAGAAAGCCGCGCAGATCCACATGATCGGGTTGAAGCCGATGGTCCACGTGAAGTCTCCGCCGTAGTCCACGCCGTTGAGCGCGATGCCCGTGAGGAACGACGACAGCACGAGGAAGATCTGGCGCACGCTCGAGACGTGGGTCTGGATCGTGCCTCGCGTAATCTCTGGCTCACGCTGCGCCAGCTCGATTGTGTAGCCGTCGGCGGCGCCGAACGCGATGACGGTGCCGAGGTTGGCGATCATCATGAGCACGATGAGCTTGGTGCCGCTGTCTGGCGCGTCCAGGTTGATGGTCTTGAGCTGCGCCGGCGTGAGCTTCTCGATGCTCTTGCCGATGAGCTTGGGGTCCGTGTAGTACGGGTCCCCGAGCGGCATGATGGCCATGACGAGACAGCACACGAAGGTCATGCCCCAGCCGATCATCATGTACGGGCGACGGCGGTAGCCGAAGATCGGGTAGCAGTCGCTGAAGATGGCGGTCAGCCAGCGCATGGCGCGAGGGATGCGCACGAGTGCCGACGCCGTGGCGACCATCACGGCCGACATCTGCAGGTAGTTGTTCAGCACCGAGTACGTGGCTTCGTACACGGCGCCGTAGACCACGCCGACGGCGGCAATGTGTGCCAGCAGACCGATGTGCTGCCACGAGTAGACGGACGGCGTGCCGCCCGGACGGAGAGCTCCGTTCTCGAGGTCCATCGAGTCGGCATTGGGCGTCTTGATCTCCGTGAAGTCGGCGGGGGACTTGACGACCACGAGGTCCGCGGCGCTTGCGTTGTTGGACTTGGCCACAGTGGGCGAGCTGGCGGTGGTGGACACCATGGCGCGCTTGGCAGAAGATTGGGAAGTGAGACTCGCTGGAGGCCACGGTCTCCTTTAGTGTTGCAACGAAGGAGGAAGGGGCGGTCTTGGTCCCCGTCTTCTTGTTCTCCGACACGTTGGATCACTTGGCATCATAATGGGTGGCTCGCGGGAGGTCTCCCTACGTAAGCGGTGCTTTTGAGCTGGTTGCAACGGTGCGGCGTTGACTAAGATTGCATGGGTCGCCTGATTACCATGGATGTACGGTAACTCTTCAATATTCATGGCTTCTGTCGGAGATGAGACCTTGGCATGTTCACTGAGACGGCGTTTCCGCCACTGAGAAGGTGGAGGACGCGTGCCTCGTGCCAATGGCCGTGTTGTCCACGTGAAGCGGCGAGAGATCCAGTGCCCAAGGTGGAAAACCAGGCCCACAGGCTGCTGATCGCGGAGGAAGTTATGCTAAATAGTTGGGTTTTTGAAAATAATTGGGTTGTAATTGGGTTGCCGGCAATCCAATCATAATTGGGGTGGTTTTTGTTAGGTACGCTTTCTATCACTTGTTTCAGTACAAGTTACGAAAAAGCGAACCTAGCCTAATCCGCGCCCGCTCCGCTGCGCTAGAGCGCTCCCTAGTCGCACGTACGCTTCGCTACGGTGGCCCGGGCTAGATAGACCATTCTCGGGGACATTGTGTCCCCAGGTGAGCGCCGCCACTCGCTCCCGCTCGTGGAGTGGTGACTGCGATTGTCTCTCTAATCTTTCTCGAGAAGCGAACCAAAGACACGCAGAAAGCGTACCTAACGAAAACTAACCCAATTATGATTGGATTGCCGGAAACCCAATTATAACCCAATTATTTTTAAATAATTGGAAAAAACCCCAATTATTTAGCATAATTCCTCGCTGATCGCGAGTTGGCTGAAGTGAGACAAACGAGCACACTCTCAAGCTCGCAGACGAGAGAAAGGCGACGGGGTCCGAACACTCGCAAAGAGTCTCCTCGACGAAGATTCGAGGTTGCGTCGAGTGGAGCCGACTCGATACAGAACAAACGAACTGCGGGGGGTCAAAGGCCGCCAGCCAACCAGTGTGGGTCTGCCAGGGAGGACTCCTCTCTGGCAGACCCTCCCGGAGGGGAGGGACGAGTATTTCACGAAAAGCCTGCTGGCGACGCAACAATTGCGTCGCAACCTTCAAGGACATTGTGAGGAGAAAGATACTTTGATGTGTGGAGAAATCAGTTGAGAATGCACTGAACAATCATGAGGCCGCACAACTGTCTAAATACCAGCTCACTGGATGTCGTTTTAACTGCTGTTGTGTGCATGCATGCATGGACAGATCCCAGCATTCTGCTCGCATCCAATACTCGATAATAAAAAACAGGGCTGCCCGACACTGGTGGTTGTGGGGGGACAACTTGTGGCTCAGAACTGGAAAGCATCGCTTTGGGACTATCCGGATGTACCCTCGAACTGGACTCAAGTACACCGTACACGTACCGCGTGAGCGTATCCGCGGTATCATAGCATTCAGTCGCAATCACCATTCACGCTTCGATAATATCGGCATATTACTGTATGCATTGAGACCACCATGGCATCGATGTCATATCCTCGCTCTGTTTGCCACGAGTCGTTGTGTGTTGCTGGATTGGGTGCGGCTTACTGCTACTGTAATGAACGATCAGTCACTCCGCATTCGCAGAAGGGGGGTATCACACCACTTGGGTGGCTGACGCTGAGAAGTTCTCAGTGAGAACAAGAGCGCAACGATCATGCTTGTCGTTGTTGGCTGCTTCGAAGTGTCTGCAGCTGTAAGCAGCACGTACTGTATTCGCCACCCGTGTCGCGCTTACAGACTCTGGGTTGTGCTATGGCATCGGCGCGTGCTGTCAATGAGACGCTCGTTTCGTATACTGCTCTACATGTAAAAAGTTCACGGCGTTTAGTGATAACACAACGATCACTGCACGTGAGCGACGCTACTGTGTACACTTGCACATCGTAAGATTGGTTCCATCTCCCATCGGGAAATCTCGCTGGCGTTGACCTTGCATTTAACGGTACACTGTAGACCTGCTCAATGATCTGCCATAGGAGCTTCCAATTATCTTCCTAACCTTTGTGACTTTAGGCCAGAGCTCGTGTGGCTTCACGTCGACCATTGCTTTCGAGCCTCTGCACCTGCATCGAGTTTTGATTCTGAGTTCAGATGGCTACATAGAGCCACATTCTGGACTGTACTCCTGCATTTTCATTTGTTGAAAGTGCTGCCTTAAAGACTTTTGATTGGGTGGATGAGTTCAAACGAACCAGCTTCCTTTTTGGCGCGAAGAGCTCTTTGTCTGTCTAATGGAACCCCACAACCGATCGACAAGCGCGCGAACATGCTAGTCGCGACAGCGCAGTTTGCGCAGGAAATCCAGGCGCTCAAGTCGGAGCTGCAGGCCACGCTCAGTCGCATCAGCGCGCCGCCCACCCACCGGCGCGAGCGGCCTCCAGCGAGCCCGTGGAGTGAGGGAACGACCGCCACTCATGCCAGTCCGCGCGCGCCGTCCGCCGCCGCAACGCCGACCACTGTGCGATCGGATGCGACCACAGAGCGACCATCGCCTTCATCAAAAGCAGACGCGACGTCGCGCATCTTACGAGAGCTCGTCGCTACCGCCAGACGGCGACAACAGGCAGAGACGCAGCTCGTGCGGGAGTTGGAACGCGATGCGCGTGTGCAGAACGACGCTTCATCTTCACGGCGACAGGCGAAGCACGAACGCGAACGCATGAGCGAAGACGACGCGCGGGAGAGTGCGATTCGACGTGAGATTGATGCGCTCAGGCTGCGCCGCAAGCAGATCCAGCGCCAGCTCGATGACGAGTCCAAGGCAGAGGACAGACCGATCCGACTGGAAGAGCCCACGGCGGCCGCAGCGGAATGCTCGAGCTTGGCTGCGACTCTCCGGCAAGGCGAGAACCAGGAATACTCGATTGAAGGCGTCGTCAAGCTCGCGCCAGTTGAATCATCCCAGCGCACACAAGAACCAAAGCGTTGTGCCGCTCCACCGAATGTGTCGAGTCAGTCATTGCGGTATCCGTCGGTGTACACTCGCCACCCTGGGCTCATGGGACTCGCGGGTCACCAGCGGCACCAGGAAGTCATCCAGGACGTGTTTTCGATCCAGCTCAAGTTCGCGGAGACGATGCTGCAGCTTGAGAAGTCCATCCAGATACGCGACAGGCTCTTGGTGCAGCCGTCCGCAACCTTCAGTTATAATCGTCGACGTTCTTCCTCCTCTCGTCGTCAGGCTTCGCTTCGTCGTCGCAGTCGTCAGCCAGCCACTGTATATGAAGATCGCGAGCGTGGTCCAGCAGATGACAGCAACAGCGACATCGACGAATTCGGGCGGCGAGTCGGCCAGTCAAGTGACGAAGCCTCCATGTCGGAGACCACGTCCAGACTCTGGCGTCGCTACCATCTCGACGGACAGCTCACTCCCACTGGAACCACGCAGTCCACACCGAGTACGGGTGCCTCCACCGCGCCAGAGAGCCAGCCTTCTCCTTCAGGAGACCACGATCTTGTCGCCACTCCTGTTGCGTCAGACGCCCATCCACCAATGAATGAGCAACTGCACACGCCTTCGACAAATGACTCGGCCAAGCAAGTCCGCTTCAACGACGGAGGTGCTGTGGACGAGTACCTGACACCGCTGATCGCTCGCAACATCTCGTTCGACCAGGATTCCATCGATTCCACAACGGACGACGAGAGACCAATGATGCGACGCACGATGCAGGCCGCTTACAAGTCCAGCTATGGACCGGTCCACGCCAAGCCAGTGCTGACTGTCTTGTCGTCCGACGACGAAGCCCCGAGCTTCATGGACGGCTCGAGTGTGTGCAGTGCTGACCTGAACGACGAGTCGTTTCTCGCAGCCTTCACAGCCTTGCGGCAAGAGTTCCGTACTCGAACGACTGGAGACAAGCGAGCAGTGCCACAGCCTTCACAGCTCCCACTCACTGTCGGTTCGCCCCGTGTTGATTTGGCTAACACCATCACTGAGGAGGTAGAGGAGGAGAAGGCGGAGGAGGACCCCACGAAGCTCAAGCACCGGAAACGAGCACTGACACTCGACATCCAGGAGCTCACCGCGAAGCTCGTACTCGCGCAGGACGCTGCCACACGAGACCAAGTCAGCCTCTCACTCGATCGCCTACGTCGCCAGTTGCGAGTGATCGAATCCCACGAGACCCAAGCGTAAAAAAAAACTTCAAAAAGGGATTTTTCGATTTCAAAAACACATTTACGATACTATTCGTCACTTAATTACACTATTCGTGGTCTCCAAACATCTCACCCACACGAGGATTTAGTAGCCGATACCGTCAAACGCCTTGATGTGGATGACGATCTCGTCGTAGAACTTGGCGCGGTTCTCGTAGGCCCACGTGAAGTCCAAGTGGTTGAACGCCACCAAGTTCTTCTCGCTGATGATCGTGCCGCTGGGCAGCTTCGCTCGGATCTTGGCGATGTCCTTGGGCGTCGCCAGCGAATCCTCGGCGCCGTTGAAGAACACCGTGCGTGGGTACTTCATGCCGGCGACGTTGAACGCTGGCGGCTCAAACGATCCGTACACGGCCTTGTTCTTGCAGATCAGAGACGGACACAGCGCGATGGGTAGCAGCTGTGAGCACTTGCAGCCGTAGTCATAGCTGCGGAACTGCTTGTCGCGGATGCTCTGCGCGTAGTGGCCCATGTTGCGGACCGACGTGCCGGCAGGCGTCTGCGAGAGGTAGACCTGGATGCGCGACGAGTTGAGGTTGTTGGACTGGCCCACGAGCACCTGGATGAACGAGTCGCAGAGTCCGTCGGCGAGAGCGCAGCCATACTTTCCGAGCAGATCCGCGATGATCGGCGAGCGCGGGAGGAACTCACTCACGCCGAACTTCTCGAACCACTTGTCCACGTACAGGTTGGCGAGCGCGTTGAAGACCTGCGAGGTCGAGTCGCCCAGGAACGCCACAGGCGCGAGCGCGCCGAAGTATGAGACCTTCTTGGCGATGCTCTGGTCGTGTGAGAAGCCCACAAACGCCTGCGTCGTGCCCTCCGAGTGGCCCAAGTAGCTGAGCGTCGGACGGCCGGAGACCTTGAGCACGTAGTTGATCATGGCCGGCAGATCGTACTTGCCCATCTCTTCCCAGGAGAAGTCCCAGAACGCATCGTCGCTGGTCGTGTAGTCCAAGTGCGAACGCGACCACGTCGTGCCACGGTTGTTGCCGAGCCAGACGTCGTAGCCGGCGTCCGCGAGGATGTACGCGAGGCTCTGGTTGCGGAAGTTGCTGACCCACGTGAAGCTGCTGTCCAGCAGGCCGTGGATGAGGTACACGGCCGGCTTGTTGGCGGCCGCTGGCTTGTTGTTCTGGGTCTCCGAGAACGACTTGGGCAGGCGGTACATCGTGAGCACGTAGCGATCGGCCGTCACGACCTTGTGCTCTTCCACGACGTAGCCACGGCGCTGGACGATCTGCACCACGTTGAGCCCGTCGTCCGGATCCACAGCGACCTCCTCGACTTGCGCGGCTTCGTTCTCGGCGCGGACGACGGCAAACGCCAGCGCCAGGACCAGCGCCATGATCTTCCACAGCGACTGCCACTGCATGGTTCTTCTTCTTCTTCTTCGTGGGGTGGTCGACACGAGCGTGGCAAGAGGCAGATTGCAGAATGATTAGCATGGAAATACATGAGGAGGTGGTGGGTGGGTGGGCGTCCTGGACACCACAGTACACGGTGGAGGAGAAGCTCTCCCCATAGGACGCACTGAGGACTGTACTGTACGTACTGCAAGCAGCCTCTTCTCTTGGGCGTCCTCCCTGGCTCTGGCTCAGCCGTCGAGCATTGCGCTCTCCACGGACCAGACACTTTCGAGCCTAAACTGGTTGGGCTTCTTCATCCACCATTCCTGGACGGTGCAGCGCTGTACAGAAAGGTGGTTGAAGTCTCCAGTCAGTCACCGATCGTCGGTGCTTCAACGATGGGCGCGAGTGTGATGGCTCAGCTTCTGGCTGGTTGCCGCCGCTTCATGAAGTTCATCGTGGGAAGAACGTCCAAATCCCATTGGCAGTGGCACTGGGGATGCGCTGCTCGTTGGCCTGACACTGGAATCCACTCGAATTCTCAGATTTTGCAAATGAAATGAAAACAAATAAACACCGGAAACTGACTGGGAGCTCCACACACAAACGAAAAGCGCCTCAAGATTACCAGATGGCGGCGCAGTGGACGGCCATTCTTTCAGGTCTGGTTGAACAACAGAGACTTGGAAGTGTCTGCCTTCAAGCTCTCTATTGGGCTTTCTTGAATCCAGAAGGCGTCAACTTGAACCTGCCACCACCCGCGATCTTCCACGTTCTTCCAAAACCCTTTGCCGTGACTGGGGTCAACAACTCTTTCTCACATTGGATGGGGAGAAGCTCTTCCCAGCAAGAATGGATTCCACTTGCTGGACGCTCTGCTCTGTGTCTGGTGTCCAGCCAGGGGCACCGTCCTGAGGTTTACGCTCGTGGCCGCGCTTCAGCCTGGCATGAGGAGGGAGAGTGCACTGGTGACCTGCCTGCACGCTGCGGCTGAAGATCTTCAAGCCAGACTGCAGATACTGTACGTTTGATTTTGATCTGTTGACTGCACACTGCTTTTGTATCACGGATCTGATGGATGTGTCCGTTTGCCGTCAGTTTGGTCGCAACTGGCTGACGGATTCCTAGAGAAAGCACAGCAGGTGGAGGCAGTGTGTCCCATGCATTAGTACACAGATATTTGGGATCGCTGTTGAAGAGATCACCTCCGCGACCAGCGCCCATGACGCCACGGCGTCAGCGGTAAGCAGGAAGAACACAGCGAGGCATCTTCTTCTCGCGTCGACGTCAACAACTTCATCGTTCGAATTCGAAACCTTGGGTTCCGGTGCTTCCTCGTACCTACAGTAAAACATGAGATGATTCTTGTATCGCTCCACGAGTACTGTACAGTACAAGAGCTGCAAGATCTGAAGCTGAAGCTGCGAGTTAGCGCACTGGTCAGACGGCATTGCGCACGGTAGATGCAACGATCTCTTGGACGTGCATCCCCAGTCTGGTCTTCTTTCACAACCTGCCCCCAATATTTCAACTCCTGGAACGCCGACGAGTGAGTCCAAGTAAGTGCAGCATGGGATCGTTCCGCACTTTGCAGACTGATGTGAGTGAATCCTTGCGATGGTCGTCGTGAGGATGAGCAGACATGCGGCACGGAGCCACGCGCGTAAACGCTTGAGACAGCCACCAAAGTGCTGACTTCTCTCGAGAAGTGGCAAGGGAGGATCATCCCATGGACTGACTTAGCGCCTTTGCTCAGATGCCAGGCATGTGGACTTCATGGTCTGGAAATCTTGACACGTCAATGCCAGAGTCTCCATGAACTCGCGTGCTGATGATGTTTCCGTGGGTGACACGCTGGAGCAATTGGAACTCGATGTAATGAAGGCTGCTCGTGTACTGAGCTCCCAACAAATCGTGCTTCAATGTTTGGCTTGCAATAGAGCGCAACAGCCCGTATAGTGTGTACCACACTATCCATGCTGCTATGTGTGCCACATAAACGAAGCCCCTGCAGGATCGGTTTGAAGGTGAATCGGTGACGGATCTCTACGGGGAAACGCAAGAAGAGCAAGCGCGAACATGTCGTGGTGTACGATCGAGTCCGATCCCGGTGCGTACCAAGCCTTGTCGGCATCAGTATCTCCCGTAGAGCTCGTGCTGACGATGTTGTGTCTGCTTCTCGAATTCCCCGTCGTTTAATTAGGAGTTTTCACGGCGCTGATCGAAGACATCGGCGTCAAGGGCGTGCAGGTCGAGGAGCTGTACGCGCTGGACGATGCGCTGTTCGCAGAGCTCGCGCCTGTCTACGGGCTCGTGTTCCTGTTCAAGTGGGAGGCGTCGCATGCGCAGGGCGGCGACAGCGTGCAGTACGCGTCGGAGGAGAACCTGTTCTTCGCCAAGCAAGTGATCAACAACGCGTGCGCGACGCAGGCCATCCTGTCCATTCTCATGAACTGTCCGGAGATCGATCTGGGCGACACGCTGTCCGAGTTTAAGGCCTTCACGGGCGACTTCCCGTCGGACCTCAAGGGCCTCGCGATCTCCAACAGCGACAAGATCCGTTTGGCGCACAACTCGTTCTCGCGCGCCGAGCCGTTCGTGATGGACGAGCGCAAGGCCACGGGCGACGACGACGTGTACCACTTCATCGCGTACGTGCCGGTCAATGGCAAGGTGTACGAGCTGGACGGACTCAAGGAAGGACCCGTGCTACTGGGTGACGTGCCGGACGCTGGCAACCGTGAGAGCTGGCTCAGCGTGGCCTGTCCGGTCATCCAGAAGCGCATCGAAAAGTACGCGGCGTCCGAGATTCGTTTCAATTTGCTGGCTCTCATCCGCAACAGAATACAGATCCACCAGGACAAGGTGGTCGAGCTGCTGGAGCAGGAGCAGACGCCGCAGGTGGCGGCGCAACTGCAGCAACTGCAGAGCGAGATCGCCAACGAGGAGGCCAAGCGCAAGAACTGGGCGCTGGAAAACGCGCGCCGCAAGCACAACTACATCCCGTTCATCGTGCAGCTGCTCAAGACGCTGGCCGAGAGGAAGCAGCTCGAGCCGCTGGTCAAGAAGCAGCGTGAGGCCGCTGCTGGTCAGCCGCAGGCGTCACAGTAGACGAAGGAGAGAGGCACGCTATAAGTTGAAGAGGAGGCTGCTGACTCAAATCAATCAATGGCACTTCATTCGTCCTTCTATGCCGACAGACCGACGGGTGGGTACGGTCTTCGCGTGCTTCGTTCCTTGCTTCTGCTTGTGGTGTCCTGGCTGGCTGGTGGTGAAGATGGAGACGCGCTGCTTAGCAGGCGCCGCCACGCAGCTGCAGCACCATGTGGATGGTGCCGCCGGCCGCGACGTTGTAGTCCTGGAGCGTCTTGTCGTCCGCCCTACAGTCAACCCACCCACCGTTTCATCAGCATCTTCATCAATCAAAGCTCTCAATCCGAGAAAGGCTACGCACAGCTGCTTGCCGCTGTAAATCAAACTGTGGTCATAGCCATACAAACCCAGGCGTGAGCGATTTATGCCCGTGGAATCGCAGTCATATCCGACACAATAAAGCAAACGCACCGGATCTGGTCGACCTGGATGCCCTCCTTCTCCTGCAGCGCCTGCTTCACGTGAAGGATCTGGACCACACCAACCACACGCACACGTCAGCATTACCACTCTCATCATTGACACACAGTTCCTGTTGCGCACGCACCGTGTTGTCCGGTTCAAAGTTGAACGTTTGCTGTAATCATACAAACCATTGAGCTCCTCGCTCCCATCAGCTCCATCCCGCGCATTAGTCGGCCTCTTGCTCACCTTGCGGCCGGTCAGCGTCTACATTAACACACACAGACACACCGCGCCACACCACGTTAGTCCCGTGTACGTCCTGCACGTCCTAGATCCCCCATGTACGCACCTTGATCTGGATCTGCATGGTTACGCGCTTTTTCCTTTCGGTTCCTTTGGGGTTCTGATGGAAATTCTACCCACAGCAGTCAACCCAGGTATCATACCACCCACTCATTGGTCAATATCCTGTAATTTAAGCCAATCATCATGACATCTCATTACAAGAGCTCATGGTGCTCTAATAGACAGATATTTCGCCAAGAATAAGCAATTTTTAGGAAAACGACGTCGCCATCGTCAACGTCACCAGCGTGTCACCTCGTTGCGCTCTCCATCTCGGCAGCTACGCGGCCACGACGCCTCCGATCGCATCGTATCGGTGGCGTGTACACTACTGAAGCGCTTTCCTGCCTGCTGCCATGTTCTCGCTGCTGCTTGGGCTGTGGAACTACCTCTTCTCGAAGGCGGAGCTCCACCTTCTGATCGTCGGACTCGACGACGCTGGCAAAACGGTAGGTACGTCGCTCGCGGCAGCGCCGTCGTAATGGCTCGTGCGCATATACAGGGTGCTAATGTTGTTGGTATGTGTGGGTGTGTCTGTGTAGACGCTGTTGGAGCAGCTCAAAGGCATTTTCGGTAACAAACCGGGCATCCCGCTGGACAAGATCCCGCCGACCGTCGGGCTCAACAGTACGTCATGGCTTTGGTGATTAGGTTGGATTAGGAGATGGTGCTGATGCAGTTGTGTACTTTTTGCCTGTGTGGATGAGCAGTCGCGCGCGTGGATATCAAGCGCAACCGCATCATCTTCTGGGACCTCGGCGGCCAGGTGCGCACACTAAATGATAAGGACACTTCTCTTGAGGACGACTTGTTAACCTGGGATATTGTCGTGCTTTGGTGACCATAGGAGCGATTACGCGTGATCTGGAGCAAGTACTACAGCGAGAGCCACGGCATCGTGTTTGTCGTGGACTCGGCCAACGAGCGGCGGTTCGAAGACGCCAAGAACACGCTGCGTGAGTGTCATCTTCATAGTCCACTCGACTTTGTTGGACTACGAGTGACTTGATGTCGTTTTCATTGTATAGAAACCATGATCTCACACTCGGAGCTGCAGGGCATTCCGCTGCTGGTGCTCGCCAACAAAAAGGATCTGGAGGTGCGTGGGCTGTCGCAATGAGGAGCTCAGCAACTGGTCGTAACCATGATCTGTTTGTGATCCCCACAGAACTCTCATAGCGCAACGGCGATGCAGGAACGCCTCGGCATCAACGAGTCGTACAGTGGCGCGTTCGCGTCCTTCTCCACGTGCGCGCTCACACGGTATGAACCGTTGACCTTCGTACTACGTAGTGTGTGGCTTGCAGCTGTGGCTCACACTCGATGTTTGCACTCGCAGGGACGGCATTGAGCCGGCGATGAACTGGCTCGTGGACGCTGTCAAGGTCAGCGACCGCTACCGCCAGCGACAGATAAGCTCCGTGTCTTAGTACTCGAGCCTCGACGACATCACTGAAGTAGCTGTACAACCTAACCTGTAAGTGCCTCATAGACGTACACATACCACCACACACACGCCAGTTTCCAGGTTTTCGAGTTGTCTACTATTGCTTTTAGAAGCGCTACGCAGCGAGCGGGTCAGACGCCTTACAGCGAACGCGCCTTTGCCAGCTTGCTGATCTCGACCAGCGAGTGGCCCGTCTTGAGCGCGATCTCCTCGGCCGTCTCGTGCTTGGTGAGCGCGTTGAACGTGGCGCGGATGACCGTGTACGGGTTGCGCTGGCCGTGGCACTTGCTCACAACGTCCGTGATGCCGAAGCAGTCGAGCACACAGGCCACGGTGTCGCTGACCGTCAGGCCCTTGCCACTAGGAGCTGCACAGAGGAATCACATCACACTAGTCAGATAACAGGCGTTCCACAAGAACATTTGGCAAGGCTAGCGGACGTACCAGGACGCAGGAAGAGCGTGCACGAGTTCCACTTGCCGCGCACTTCGTGGTAGAGCGTGCGCTCGTCGAAGCGGTCGATGAACGTGAACTTCTTCATGGCGAGCTTGGTGCCGCGCAGAATGGCCTCTGGCACGGACGCACCCTTGCCCACAGCGTAGCCGGCGCAGCCGCGACGGTTGCCGACGACCACCATGGCGCGGAAGCGCAGGATGTTGCCCTGCGTCGTGACCTTCTGGACCTTGTCGACGTGCACGATCTGGCGCAGCAGACCGAGACGGCCGAGGTTGAGCTCGTTGTCGTCGGCCTCGTCGGCGAAGGTCATGTCCTCGGTCTCCTTGTTCATGTCGCGCAGGTCCTTGAGCATGTTGGCGTCCGGGAACTGGTCATCGAGCGAGAACTGGTCGTTCTTGAACTCGTCCAAGATGCGGCGACGCACTTTGCCCTTGTTCTCGGGCGCGATGGCCTGGAAGCGGCTCTTGCGCGCGGCGTCGGGCATGGTCTGGCGACGCGGCATGACGTACTTGTTGTCGAAGTTGTGGAAGATCGGGTCGTCGAACTCGCCTTCGTCCTCGGCCTCGACGTCAAAGTCGTCGGACGCGAACGACGCCGACGGCACCTTGACGAGCTGGCTCTGCAGCGACGCGCGCTGGCGCGAGGCCGCGGCGGCAGTGCGGCTCGCGAATCGCTGAAGCATTTTGGCTGAGAAAGGGTGCACACACAGTCACAGTCAGTTGTCTGTAGCCGCTCGTGCTGGACGGCTCTACAGGGGACGCACCTCTTGCTTGGCTTTGCGGTCGACGCTTTCCTTCCGCACCACACGCACCTGCGAATGAGTGGCCGCATTCGGGGCTTTGGGCGGCCCGCTGCAAACCGATCACCGGATTTGGGAGGCTTCGAACGTTCAAACAGATCAAGGTGAGACCCTCATTGAAGAACCAAAACAAGGTGAGACGAACACGCTCCATTGTATTGCGACGTCAGACGCTATGGTTGAATGCCAGAACAGGGTGGGATGTTAGAAACCATCCATTGGCTAACATGCCGAAGCGGAGCCGCACGAGTCCAGCAGCACAAGGAAGCAGCGCCACCAGCACGACCAAGCACGCCAAGATGTCGCCCGCTGCCGAGAAGGAGCTGAAGGACGCGCAGAGCCACCAGGAGGAGGAGCAGGTGGAGGACGCCGACGACGTTGAGGAGGACGACGACGCGGAGAACGCCGGCGGCGAGAGCGCGGCGTCCAAGAGCAAGAAGAAGAAAAAGAAGAAGAAGAAGAGCAAGGCCGCCAAGGCCGCCGGCGCTGCCACTGCCACGGGCGGCGCTGGATCCAAGCTGCCGCCTTTCCGCGGTGTCACGGGCTTCACGGACAGCTACATCGCTGTGGGCCAGACCGAGCCGCCGACGATCCCGGTCGCGAAGCTCTTCGAACAGGGCAAGTTCCCACTCGGTGAGATCCAGGAGCACCCGGGCGATGGCAACACGTACCGCATCACGAGCGCCGAGAAGCGCGCGCTGGAGCGAGCGGAGGAGGATCTATACGACAAGGTGCGCTACGCGTCCGAGGTCCACCGCCACGTGCGCAAGTTCGCCCAGTCGATGATCAAGCCGGGCATCCGCCTCGCCGACATGTGCGAGGCCCTCGAGAACAAGAACCGAGAGCTCGTGGAGGAGGCTGGCTTCGCGGTACGTTTGGCTGACGTTTCGTAGATTGGATGGGGAAGTGACTGACGGATGATTCGTGTGTGTTGCTCTGTTGCAGCGTGGCATTGGCTTCCCGACGGGCTGCTCGCTCAACCACGTGGCGGCGCACTACACGCCCAACTCGGGTGACGACACCGTGCTCTCGTACGGCGACGTGATGAAGATCGACTTCGGCACGCAGGTGGACGGCCGCATCATCGACAGTGCGTTCACCGTGGCGTTTGACCCAAAGTTCGATCCGCTGCTCGCGGCCGCCAAGGCGGCGACGGAGGAAGGCATTAAGCACGCGGGTATCGACGCGCGTCTGGGCGAGATCGGCGCTGCGATCCAGGAGGTCATGGAGTCGTACGAGGTCGAGCTGGACGGCAAGGTGTTCCCGGTCAAGTGTATCCGCAACCTGAACGGCCACTCGATCGGCCCGTACCAGATCCACGCCGGCAAGTCGGTGCCGATCGTCAAGGGCGGCGACAACACCAAGATGGAGGAAGGTGAGATCTTCGCTATTGAGACCTTCGGCTCCACGGGCCGCGGCTTCGTCGTCGAGGACATGGAGTGCTCGCACTACGCCAAGACGTTCGACGCGCCGCACGTGCCGCTGCGTCTGCCGCGCGCCAAGAAGCTGCTCACGCACATCACGCGTACATTCGGCACGCTTCCGTTCTGCCGTCGCTGGCTCGAGCGTGAGGACGGCGGCTCGACCCACATCAACCCCAAGGGCGCCAAGCAGGAGAAGTACCTCATGGCGCTCAAGAACCTCGTGGACACGGGCATCGTCACGGCCTACCCACCGCTCGTGGATATCAAGGGCAGCTACACGGCCCAGTACGAGCACACGATCATCCTGCGACCAACGTGCAAAGAGGTGCTTTCACGTGGCGACGACTACTAAAAGTCGCGTGCGTCGCGCCGCAGCGCTAGCTCGAGTTGCTGCTTGTCGCGGATCGCTTGCGCGTATTTGTACTTGAGATCTTCAATTTCTTCGAAAAAGTCTTGATCAAATGCACTCAGTTCGTAACGCAGTTGTTCGTTCTCGTGTGACAGCGCGTCGACTTGTTCCTGCAGCTCCTTCACAGCCCTGACTTGATCCTTAATCGGAGGAGCGTCCGTTTGACTGAGCTGCTGACTCAGCTCTCGCACGTACGCGTCCTTCTGAGCGATTCGGTCCTGCAGCTCCGCAATCATCAGAGTCTTCTCTTGGAGCTGAGTCTCGAGCTGTAGTTTCTCGTTCTCACTGACTTGCGCCTGTCTTGAAGGCGACGCCGACGAACTCGTGAGCATGCGCACGCGCTGCTGAAGCCGCAGCTTGTCCTTCTTCAACTCCGCGTTTTCACTGCGTAGATGGTCCACTTCCAGCTGCAGCTCTTGATGAGCGTCTCGCGTCTCCTTCAGCTTACGGCGCATCGCCTCGACCTTATCTGGCGGCATGATCGTCGTCGTGGCTTTGCGTAGTCTCTCGTTCTCCGATCGTAGCTTCTCGATGACTTTCTTCATGTTTTCGATCACTCCTTCCAGCTCCAGGCGTTCCTGCGAGGCTGTTTTTGTGCGTCTTGTGGACGCGCTCGGTTGTGGCGGCGTGTGGTGCGTCCCTGGCGATCCGATGGCAGTGGATTTCCGATGAAGACGCTGGTACTCGGCGCGTAGACTCTCCAGTTCGAGCTCAAGCTCCATCACACGCGTGTCTTTCTCAACGAGTAGCCGTTCCTTGTCACGCAGCTCGTCGCCCACTGCGAGCAGCTCATCACGAACATCGTGGGTTGCGACGAACTCGCGCTCCTCTCGCTCCAGCGCCGATAGATCTTGATCCCGACCTGTTGAACGCTGAGCGAGGCGGCTGCGCAGGCGGTGGAGTTGCGTTTCGTACTTCTCCATTTGCGCTTGGAACGCGTCCTCCCACTCCTTGCGCTTGAGCACGAGCGTTTCCTGTAGAAACGTGTTCTGACGCTCCAGCTCACCAGTGTCCGTGAGTTGCTTCCTGCCGCCACGAGATGCAGCAGCCGCATGCAGCTCAGTGTCAGCCCGGCTAAACGCCTCACACTGGATCACCTCTCGAGCAGATGATGCCGCGAGTTGGAGCTCTTTCAGCTTGGACTCGGCGTCGCCCAGTCGCTGGCGCAGTTGCTCGTTTTCTTTCTCGCTCCTTTCGAACGCGAGCTGCTTCTCCTTCACACGCATCGTCATGACGTCGACGCGCCGTTGTAGCCGCTTCTCACTTTCCCACTGCTCCCTCTGCAGTTGCTGCCGAGGCGCAGCTGCCGAGCTGGTGGTATTTTCGTTACTCGTATTGGTTTGGCCGGCCGCCCGTGTCGCCGGCACTGCTGACGACTCACGTAGCGCCAAGTTCTGAGCTTGTAGAACCTTGATCTTCTTCTCCAGCTCTTCCACGATGCGTGCTTCGCCCACAACTCGTTCCTTGAGCTGATTCTTCAGACGTTCAACTTCAGCATGCAGCACGCCTGCACTTCGTTCGCCTGCGTCACCTTCCTCGCCACCGCCAGTGGCCGTCGTATCCGTCGTCTTCGACTTGCTTTTCGTCGTCTTCTGCTGCTGTAGTTTCGATGCCTTGGCTGCATCGCTTTTTGCCTTCTCCTCACTCTTCTTCGCGAGCGTCACCTTCTCCTGCAGCATTTGCAGTTGGGCTTCGAACTGTTCCTTTTCTTCCTGCCACTGCTCGCGATCTCGCTCGTTGTCGCTCTTTGCTTGCTTGGTGTGCCGCACGACGTTCTGGGACTTTGCCAACTCGATCGCATGCCGGTCTTCAGCTTTTAAGAACTCCTCTTTCAGCTTGATGATGGCTTCACGCAAGACCTGCATCTTTTCCTCTCGCTTGGTCATTTCCCGTTTCGCAAACTGCAGTTGCTCTTCCGCAGTGGATTTCCCCTTCTCCAGGCTCTTGAGCTGCTCCTGATTCAACACAATCTCTTCCAGTGCCTCTCCTGCTCGTGCCTCTGCGATATCACGCTCGTTGCGGAGTACATTGACTTCCACTTCCAGCTCTCGCAGTTTGGATGTGGCCATGGAAAGCTCAATCTCGACGCGTTTCCACTCCTGCAAAACGTACTCGTGGCGATCTTGAGCGGCCTTGAACGCCTTCTTGTCACTGCCCGTTTTCTCCAAGTGGTGGATCTTTTCAGTCGCTTCTTTGAGCTGAGTGATCATCTTCTGGTTCTCCTCGTACAGTTTCTTGTGAAGCGAGGTCGCGTCGGCTCGTTCCTGGGCTTTCACAGCGGCAACATCGGCGCGGATCGACGTGATTTTCGACTGGTACTGAGCAATGATCTCGTTTTTCTCCGTGAGCAACTGCTTCAGACTTGCAATCGACGCCTGCGCTGCCTGCTGCTGCTCGATGTGGTCCTTCTCGTACAGTCCGACTTTCTTTCGCATGATCGGTGATGATCCCGGTGAGCCAGTCTGGTTGTTGCTGCCGCGAGAGCCACCTTGCTGGACTTGCCACTGAGCGTGCACTTGTTGATACTCCATCTCCAAGTTGTCTTTCTCCCGTTGCACAGCACGCTTCTGGGCCTCCAACTCATTCGTGAGCTGTAGTAGCTCCGCATTTCGCGCTTGGAGGGCCTGAAGTTGGCGCATCATCTCTCCGTGGACACGCTTGAGCTCCGCGATTTCCTTTTTCTGACCTTCATCTCCTGCAGAAGCAGCACGAGTGGTGCGGGCGCTTGCGCTTTTTGCCAGGCCTTCAAGCTGCCCCATTAGCACGCGCTCACGCGTCTCGAGAGTGTCGATGCGGCTCTTCAAGCGGTTGATCTCAGCGGCAGCTGCGTGGGCTGCGGGCGTATTCCCACTACCGAAAGGCAGCTCTGCTTGCTTCTCTTCGAGCTCCTTTTCTAGCGCACGTCTTCGATCCTGCTCCACACGCATCTCCTCTTCCAAACCGTCGAGGCGCTTCTTGAAGGTTTCCCACTTCGTATTTCTCATCACGTAGTCGCGCTCTTTGAACTCTTGGACTGAGGTCTCCAAGACTAGCAGCTGCGAGCGGGACATCTCGCGGGTGTCGCTTTCCGTCTTGGCCTGAGTTTCGAACTGAAGTTGCAAATGCTGATGCATCATCGTCGCTTGCTGCTGGCCTGCGACTGCTTGATCGTACTTGAGCAGGAATTGCTGGTAGTTTGCCTTCATGTGCACGAGCTGCTGCTGGAGCCGCGCGACGATTGCGTGGTCTTCTGTAGCCGCCATGAGATCTCCTAGCTGGTCTTCCTTCTCTGCGATTTTGGCCTTTTCTTGAGTCATCTTCCTAGACAGTACGTGCGCTTGCGTCGCAGCAAGTTCCGCGTCCTGCTTTGCCTTAGCGTGCTCGCGCACGAGACTCGCGTACAGCTGCTCGACTTCACTGATGCGCTCGCAGAGAATCGCATTCTCACTCTCCAACGACTTGATGCGATCGTCGCTTCCACTTGCACGCGTAACGTCGGATGGCTGTTGCTGCGCTAGGATACTCGCGTTGGCCTTCTCTTCAAGCTCCTTCACACGTTGCAGCTGTGCTTCAAGTTCGCTTTGAAGCTGCGTCACTCGACTTTGAGCCACAGCATCCACAGACACGAACGCGTCCCCTTGTCTCGCCGCTCGCTCCGCCATGAGCATCGCATTTTCATGCTGCAATTTGCTGATATGGTTCGGAAGCTGGTACAGCATCAGATACCGAGCGTGAAGGTCGACATATTCTTCGTTCAGCCTGGCATGCTTCGCGAGTAGCCTCTCCAAATCTTTCTCGTTGCGCTCTGCGACGGTCTTCAGCACGCACTTGTCCAGCGTCGTCTCCATTCGCGCGAGCATGTCTTCTGCGCCGGACTTCCAGCTTTCCAAGTACAGCACACGGAACTTGAGCACTCGCTCCATTTCCAGCCAGTCGTGTTCCAAATGCTGGGCATCTTCAACGGTGAGTCGATGCTCGTCTTGAAGCAGAGCGTAC
Organism: Pythium dissotocum; assembly: GCA_023336355.1. NCBI lineage: Eukaryota > Oomycota > Peronosporomycetes > Pythiales > Pythiaceae > Pythium > Pythium dissotocum. Next base: position 31,328 of record JAADWY010000043.1, on the reverse strand, counting down.
TCTCGCTTGACCTTGGCAAAGGCGACTTCGTCGTGCGCCACGCGTCGCGTCAACTCCACAATCTCGGATCTCAGTCGCATCGCGTCCGTCTCGTCTTCTCCTCGAGCAACCAAATTCTGTACCGTGTGGAGCGTGGCCTCGTAACGCTGGCATTTCAGCTGCAAGTCGTGGTGCTGCGCCTTCAGTTGCTGCATGTCGTACAGAAGCTTCGCCTTTTCCGTCGTCGAAGCATCCTGCAGGTGGAAAAAATGCTGGTACACCACACTCTGCTGGTCCATGAGAGCCTTGCACGTGGTCTCTTGGCCAGTGAGTTGGTCTTGAAGTGACGTGTTCTGGGCTTCTAACTGCACGTAGTCGTCGAGGAGTAGGTGGAACTCACGCAGGAAATCCACTTGCTGCGCGAGTTCACCTTCGGTTTCAAACGCCAACAGGGAGTTGTCCATCGCAGCCGACTTGACAGGAGAGGGCTGCGTCGCAACCGAATGTGTCGATCTGGATGAGGCAGTTCTCTGGTTCATGTTGTTTTCGAGCATCGCAAAGCGCGACTCGAGAGCCGCAGCGATCGCCTGCGCGAGAACCTCTGGTGACGTCTGCTCCATTCCTCGTCGGCCATTCCTCTCGTCTTGTATGTCGAATCTACTGTCATCTTCATCGTCGTCGCGAGCGCCACGAGCAGTTTGCAGTTTTCTTCGTTGGCTTCCCGTCGACTGGTTCACCGTGCGATTGTCAACGTGTTCATCATCCTTATCGCCATCGTCCTTCGGTGTCGATTTCAGTGGCTCTCCGCGATCTGGTGCTTGCTTCACTGGAGATGTTGCAGCATGTCTTGTCGGTCTCGCCTCTGGACGAGCTACCGGCTCGTTGATGACATTCGATTCACCTACGATTTCTCGCTTCATCGACTCATCGAGTTCCACACGGAGCCGCTGGTTTTCCTTTCGCAGCCGCCTCAACTCGGCGTCTCGCTCACTTGTTGTTGGTGTTGCTGACTCGGATTCTCCTCGCAGTTGACCACCATTCGATGGAGTCTCCATGCTGATGAGCACACGCTTCGCGACTTCAGGAGTCAGCTTGACTCGCTCCATGAATTCCTCGACTTGCTCCCACTGCTCCATCGTGAGACCATGCACTTCGTACAGCTTTCCTCCGACGACGCGAGCCTGGTCTCTCAATTTCTTCAGAAGACGAACACGCTCGTTCTCAAGCTCGTGGATCTGGTGCTCCATTTGCGCCATCAGCGATTGCTGAACAGCAAGCTCTCCCTTCATGTAGTGTTCGATCACCAAGTCGTCGTACTCGAACTCTGGCTCCTTCCCGGCTTCTAGCTTGAGCCTCTCAAATGCAACGTGCATTTTCCCTGTGGCGTCTCGTTGGTCATTGAGTTCCTGACGAAGCTTCTGGTTCGCGAGCTGCTGCTTCTCCAGTTCCTTCCGGAGTTTCTTTTGGAACTTCATCACGTCTTCCAGTCCAGCACCGGCTTCATACTTCGCGTTCCAGTCCTGGGCATCCACGAGTTCTTTCTCCAGCTGCGCTTGTCGTAGCTCGAGTTGTTCGACAAGCTCGTTCTGTTCCTTCAGTCGCCGCTTGAGAGCGTTGCTTTCCTTCATGATGGACTGGTGTTTCCTGGCCTCTGCATTCACTGCTTGTTGCACAGCCTGTTCGGTCTCGTCATCGCCGCCTTGCATGTGTTCCACAAGGCTCTCCAGATCACTCCGTAGCTGCTGGATCTCCTCGTCTTTTTCTTCCAGTTTTTGCTGGTCGCGAACCCGCAGCTCGTGAACAAGCTCAAGCTGTCTCTCGAGCTCTTCCAGATCCGCTCCAGTCGCACCGCTCGGCTTCCCTCCGCTTGCCGATACTGCTTTAGTAGCTGGCTGGTTCTGGGCGTGGCTGTGTGTCTGTTTCTTCCATTCTGTCGCCTTTTTCCGCAGCTCATCCAACTCGGCCCGTATCACCGCCTTCTCCATGTCGTGCTTCATCTTGAGCTCCTTCACAATCACATCAACGTGGCTTTCGTGCTCATCCATCTCGATCAGCTTGGCCTCCACATTCTGCTTCTCTTGCTCGAGTTGCTCGTTGCGTGTCCGCTGCTGTGCGTTGTCTATCCGGAGCTCGTCCAGTGCCTCGAGGTAGTCCTTTTGCTGGTCATGGAGCACCTTCAGCGCGATCTCGTAGTCCAGCGCCAGCTGCGAGACCATCTCGAGTGCCTCGTCTCGCTCTTGGCGCTCGCGACGCAGTAGCTCGTTTTCCTTCAGTGCGTTGTACAGTTCGTCGCGCTTGCTCTTCGAGTCGCTGTGGATCTTGGTGACTTCCTGCTTGGCGTGGGCGCTCGCTGACGTTTCTCGCGCGATCGCAGCGCGAAGCTCCTTCACCGTGGCGGCCAGTGACTCATTTTCAGCGCGCACGGCCTCCATTTCGCGGCTTGAGGCGTCTCCATCGCTCTGTTTGCCCGCAGTTTGCTGCTTTTGAGCTGCCATCGCCTTCATCTTCGTGTTGAGCTCGTCCATCGCGCTGTGCAGCCGCGCGATTTCGGCATCCTTGAGCGTGAGCTGGTCTGTATGACGCTCTTTACTAGCGCCAGTGTCCTGCTCGAGCTGCTGGAGACGCAGCGCCAGCGCACTGCACTCGCTGTCTTTCCGCGCGAGCTGCTCGTGGAGCTGCTCGTTCTCGCTCTCGATCTCGTCCAGATCGCGCTTGAGCAGCTCCAGCTCGTGGCGGCTGGCGATGCACTCGGCCTGCGCGCATCTTCCCGGTGATGCGGCCGCAGACGAGCCGCCAGCAGCGCCGCCAGCAGAGCCCGTCGTCGCCATTTCCGCGGATGCGCTTGTGGTCAATGCCCTTTTGCCGCCTGCTGGAAGCGTCACCACATTTCGATTCGAGAAACTCCGGCTTTAGCAGAAAATCCAGCTATCTAATCGTAAGGACCTTTGTAAAACGATATTTGATTATGGAGGTATCCGGTTTTAATTTGGAAATCAATCCCTCCTAAGACCGAGTGAACCCATTTTAGGCGCGGAGATGGACAACAAGCTTATGAAAGACAACCACCCGGCGTTGCAGTGGATGCCACACGCACTAGACGACCAGTATGTCGACACTATCCATCACAACGAGTCCTACACGCAACAAGAGCAGCCGCCGCAAGATCACAGTCAACGAGCGCGTCGAGCGGATTCTCCATGATGCACTACAAGCGGAGGAGGAGCCGCGCACAGTCAGCGCCGACGCGAGGAATGAAGAGTCTGTGCGGCGCAGTCGGCAGCTCTCGAATCTGTACACGAGCTCGATGGAGGACAAGTTCGTGCGCTCGCGGATTCCATCCAACGCGTCAGTTTCTGTGCCGATCACGAGTCCCAAGTCTGTGCCGAAGAATGTCCATCTCGGACGAAGAAAAGTGACAGACGTGCCGCCGATCGTGCTGCCAGCGCCCGAAGACGCACTGAACAACTCCACGAAGCAACAGCTCGCTGCGTCTCCAGTGAAGCCTGTGAAATGCTACGCAAAGTTCATGCTTGAGAATCTCGAACGCCAGGAAGAGGAGGAACGCCGCAAGTGGGAGTCCGCTCAGTTCCCGGCGCCAACATTTTCGCCTCCAAAACCATGGTACAAAGGCTATTCCAGCAACCACAAAGTGCCAGAATGCACTGTAGATGCAAAAGTGCGTCGCTATGGAGCGTATGGAGCTGTCAAGATGATCGCGAGCGACTCTGTGAGTGGCACAGCACCACGTTTTGCGCTTCATGAGTCGCAGAGTCTCGACTCGATCGATTTTAAGGACTCGGCCAATCCATGGTCGCCACCTCTGCATGGGTCGCCGACGCTGTGGCCCGAAAATACCAACTACGCGACTGGTTCCAAGCTCGAAACCAACATGATGCTACGGTGTCCATCTCCAGACTACCGCTTTCCGAACCACGTCGTGGGTAAGATAGGGCCGGCTCCTAACGACCACCACTACGCTCACATGCAAGAAGTCCACAGCCAAGATACGCGAGCGCTAGAGGCGGCATTGGACGAAGAGAAGGAGCGGCGGCGACAGGAGATCGCCTATAACAAAGAGAAGCTCGAGCACTGGAAGGCCACGCTCCATTTTGAGCCGCTCTCGAGGAAGATGGACCACCCGTTTGTCAAAGTGAACGCCAAACGTGCCAAGGAACTGACGATTCTGCATAACCCCGACTACTCACCGACCTCCAAGTACTCTGAACAAGTCGACAAGCGCACCCACGAGCGGTTCAAGCTGCGCTGGGAAAACATGGCTATTCTACTAGACGTGATGAAGAAGACCCCATGCAGACGTCCAGTGCTGCAAGACATTGAGAAGCTATTCGCTCTGTCTTACGAGATCTCACTCAAGAATCTGCATCACTTGGAGCTGAACCGGCAGCAATTCTGGGAGCTGCTCGTGAAGGAGTACCCTCTTGTGGACGTCAAACACGTCTACCGTGTCTTCTCGTCCTACGACTGCAAGATGGAAGATCGACTGGACATGCGATTGTTTCTAGCGACAGTACGGGCGATGCGTGTCCAGCAAGGCACACCCATTGAGCTTCTCACGATGGCATTCCAGGATTATGACATCACGAAGCGCCAAGTCGTGTCCAAAGCTGATCACTTCGTGACCGTCCTGAGCATGTGCAGTGGCAGCGAGCAGGAGGAGCAAGAGCTGCGTGGCAAGGCACTTGAGGAGTGGCATCGTATCTTTCAAGGATTTGCGGTTGAGAAGGAGATGCGTCGCCAGCGACGACTGCGAGGGCTCGAAGCAGTGGATGAAGACGGCACACTGGATGCAGGCGAAGAGCTGCACAAAGAATTGGAGCTGCTCACGACTGAGGACGAGGCACAGAGTGAGATCGAATCGCTCTTATTCTTAGGCCGCGATGATGAGCCTCACGCAGTGCCGATCAAGTACGTCCGCAAAGCACTTCGCGTGGAGAAGCAGCTGCTGCTCAGTTTTACAAATGTGCTGCTGAAGCGACGCGAGGAATGCAACGCAATTGCAGCACCGATGACCAAACCGATGCGCATGACCACAGCAATGGCGATGGCCGCTGGTGGACGCAATGAAACGCTATAGGTAGTTACATAGAAGCTATATTTGAAAGAATCACGAGCAGAATAGGATCGTTCCTTGACTTATAGACAGCACAGCGGCAACAGAAGCGCGATGGGGATCAGCACGAGAGCAAAGGGCAGCGACAGCCCACACGTGCAGACGCTCAGCAGGAACAGGATGAAGATGATGATCCAGAGCGTGATCGAGAACGCGAAGCAGCCACCACGAATACGCACGCAACGCGTGAGCGTCGCGTTGTCCTGGATATCGTAGTCATCCAGCGTGCAGTGTGGTCGCATCGGCACTCCACCGTAAGACAAGTACGAATCGGAGCTCTGCGTTCTTGGCAGCCACGCATTGAGCGCAGTCGTTTGCTTTTGAGTCGAATCTTCTGCCTCACAAAGTGACGCCAACGTTGCGACGTTCGTCGAGCCAGAGGCTGTGACCACGATGGTCTGTCCATATTCCTGTGCACATACTCAGCGTTAGTCACTTCTCTATGAGTCGCGTCGACTCGCGTCCATGCTTGTCTCCTACCGATCGGACGAAGAGCTGCATGCTGATGGCGGTTGGAAGTTCTGGTTCGACAGGCGTTTGTGTTTTCGAAAATGAAAGACGTGACGGCCGGAAGAAGTCACCGGAACGGACACCGACGTCGCCGATGGGACCAGCGGATGTCGGCGCTGCTGGAAGTGAAGAGAGGAGCTGCCGTGCGAATGGCCCTGGCAACGCGCGCTCGTCGATGTCGCGAATCGCTCTTTGTCGTGGGAATCCCGTTGTCGGCTGACGTTCCTTTTTTTTCACTTCAGATCTTGATGACTTTTCGTCCATTTGGACCATTTGTCAGAATTGGAATGATTGTCAAAATTTCGAAAATCAGGTCGGACTTCCAAAACGGGTTTGGACTCCAAACTTTGGAGACCCGCCCGTTTTCGATGATGTTTGATGTCCGTCCCATCGGCGGATCACCAGGTGGGCCAGGAGACGTCATTGGCACGCACGCATCAGAATTTGATTGGCTATAACTATGTTCAACCTCCTCTGATTGGCTACAAATTAGATTGGCGGGATGGGATTTGGTCGAGCGATTTCGACTGGAAGCCAAGAAGCGCCATCGACTCAGCAGCTCCTTAGTCATTTTCTAGTGTCTACACGCAACGCATCCACACGCATTGACAATGGTGGAGACTGTGCCTACGTTTGAGGCCCTGCGCGACTCGCTGCTCAACTTGAGCGAGCCAATGGGCAAGCGCACGCGCGCTGTGTTCTACCTGCGCTCGCGTGGCCAGAAGGAGGACCTCGCCGTGCTGCTGCAGGCGCTGCTCAACAAGAAGGACTCGGAGCTCATGCGCCACGAGGTGGCGTACGTGATCGGCCAGTTCCAGAACGCCGATGCTTGCGATACGCTGCAGACGGTCGTGCAGGACGAGAGCGATGACTGCATGGTCCGCCATGAGGCCGCCGAGGCGCTTGGTGCCATCGGCCACGAGAAGGCGCTGCCTGTGCTTGAGAAGTACAGCCAGGACCCTGCGCCAGAGGTGTCGGAGACGTGTGCGTTGGCTGTGCGTCTGATCAAGTACAAGATGCAGAAGGCGAACGGCGAGATCCAGGAGAACGAGCACGACCGCAACCCGTACTACTCGGTGGACCCAGCCCCGGCCGCTGAGAAGAACGTGCCAACGGAGGAGCTCAAGGCCGTGCTGCTGGACCCAAAGCGATCGCTGTTCGATCGCTACCGCGCCATGTTCTCACTCCGCAACCGCAACACGGAGGACGCCGCTCTTGCTCTTGCCGAGGGCTTCAACGACCCCAGCGCGCTCTTCCGTCACGAGATTGCGTATGTGATGGGTCAGATGGAGAACCCAGTGACCGTGCCAGCCCTGAAGAAGGTGCTGGTGGACCACAGCGAGCACCGCATGGTGCGCCACGAGGCCGCCGAAGCGCTCGGCGCCATTGGCTCGACCGAGTGCGAGGAGATCCTCAAGGTGTACGCCAAGGACAGCGAGCAGGTCGTCCGCGAGAGCTGCGAGGTCGCGCTCGACATCATGGACTACTGGGCGCCGACCAGGTAATTTGTGACGGACATTTTCCATTGCAAGCAGACTTTTACTTACGTTTATGAATAAACATTGATGTTCACACACCCTTTTTGAGAAGTCAATCTATTGTATCCTCTTATGCGTAGAGATACCCAACAGTCATCTTGTTGAAGATCCGCTGCGATGGCGGCAGCAGCAGCGAACTCTTCTCCAAACGACTTGCGATTTCAGCTCCGATGGCTGGAGTCACGAGCAGCTCATGAGTGCGAAGCATCGGCGGGAGTTCGGCTTGAGCTGCAGGAGAGACTGCGGCACCTGGGCCGGTCGAGTAGACGACCTTGAGCACGCGATGGAAGTCGGAACTGGAGGATTGCTGGAGCTTGGCGTCCCAGCTCAGCAGTTGAAGCTGAAGTCCTTGGAACGTTGGTTCCACTTCGTCAGTGCCGTTTGCTGGAGTGGATCTCAGCAAGAAGCGGAAGATTCCATCGGATTCAGCGACATGGAGCATCTGAGCGCTGATGGTGCTGTCGATCGTGTAGCGATCGAACACGTTTTGAGGAACTCCAGCGTCTCCATCTGATCTCTTCGCACTGACGAGATGCTTCTGCAGTCGAATTGTGATCGGATTCTCCACGCGGCGGTCGCCAATGACCACTCGGCACGCCGCACAGCTCACATTCACCCAGTCTTGCTCTTCAGCGTCTTCGTCTTCGTCGTTGGCGCTCTTTGTCTTCTGCTCCTCAGTGTTGATCAATGTCTGGACTTTGAGATCTCCTTCATGCAGGAGGATGTGCGACTCGCCCACATACACCCGACGTTCGTGTGCGAAGATCCCTTCGCGTGGAATGTGCTCGAAGCTTCCAATGCCCGCGCCCCAGAAGTCGAACATCTCCATCCAGTTCTCCGACGGCAGCGGCAAGACCTTCTCCATACGCTGACCGTCTTCCATGAGTACAGAGCCACAACTGCGGCAGCTCAGAGACGTGTAGCTCTCCACCTGGAGCTCGTGAGGAGCAGTTTGACTGAAAGATGAAAAGCCATCGACCGCCTCCTTGTCACTTGGATTCACGGGCAATCGGATGTAGATATGGTCATCCTACAAGCGCAACAATCTGAGCTTCGAATCAAACAAACAAATGAAGTAGAAGCGCTTTACAAACCTTGGCGATGATGCTGCAGTTTTCCGCGTCGACCTTGCGCTCGAGCTCCACGCTCCACCACGCGTTCGACGCATACGAGAACGAGACTTTCGTGAGGTCCACACCCACGCTCAACACGCTCGTGTCCACCACACCATCACCCACGAATATGTAGCAATGGTAGCATCCGATGTTGGCGTTGTACTCGACCAAGTAGTCCTTCACGACAGGAAGGAGCGGCTGCGTCTCCTCCACCTGAAGCCCTTGGATCGCTTTCGTTAGCTGCTCTGCTGAGCGCTCCATCTCTTGCTCATAATGGCGCTCGGTTACACGCGCCTGCTCTGCCTCTACGCGCGCAGCTTCAACCTTGTCCCGCATCTCCTTCACCAGCGCCAATGTGCGCGTGTGCTCTTCCAGTGCGAGCCGATACTCCTCCGCGAGCGCTGCCGCATCCATCTTTTCCGCTGTTGCTGTTTGACGAGCTGATCCAAAATCCACAAATTCGATTTTAGCCTCGTTTACAGGTAATCCAGTCAGATATTTGGGTCTCTGGTATACAATTATCAAGATGTCTTTATTAGTTGGAGCGAGGTGGCAAGTCCGAGGCACTTGCAAGGAGCTCTGCGTAGCGCGAAAGATACGCCTTCGCGATATTCGAGACGCGTGGATTGGAGTGGCGACTCAGTGCTGTCATGTGAGCCATCACGGATTCGCTCGTCACGTCAAGAAACGCGGGGGAATCCAACAAGAAGTACGCCGTCGTCAGTGCCGACAGCGCAGTGTTGAGCTCAGTCGGCTCCGCATCGACGGGGACTTGCATAGTGATCTTCAACACAGCAGCGACGCCCTGGCTGGCCACGAATGCAACTTGAAGTGCAGGATCTGGGATACAATTGCAGATCCCACCAAGTGCGAACTCGACAAGAAGCCGCTTGGACTTAGAGACGCTCTCACGGCTTGCGGCGTCACGCCTCGGCAGTTCGACTGTGTTGTCTTCATGCGCCGTGCTTGCATCGGTCCCTCCATACGCGGTGATGATCTCAACGAAGAGCTCGATCACGCGCAACTGGCGCAGCGCCGCGTAGTTGATCGGATCGTACGCGAAATTGGCAAGGTTTGCCACGATCTCCTCCTTGCGCAGCCAGTGCTGAGAGCGCGCATACTCACTGACTAGCTCTTGCAGGTACTCATGGCGCGGCGTGTCCGATTGTCCTTGCCGCGCAGCAAGCCGCTCCCGACTGGTCAGCATTAGTCTCCGATGAGCCCGATATGTTAACCTTTGTGGGTTTAGGTTAACCTCGAAAGTGCAGCCATTTCACCCTGGAGTTCCAAAAATCTTGGCGGGTACGTACATCCACGTATGCGGCTGGGATTCTCTTGAGAATGCAGCGAAGAAGCAGTGAACCCAACTCATCATCAGCTGCGCGAACCCACTTTGGAGCATCTCACTCGGAAGATTTCTTATGCAGCTGCACTACACTTGGACGAGCTAATCAAGCACTTTCAATGCGCCTTGCTAAAGGCTAGCAACCATCGACGGCGACTGGACGAAGGGCAGAGCTGAAGGTGTCTGATCGAATGGGCATACCGGCTCAGCCCACCTCAGAAGCAGCCACCGTGAATGGTCTCGCGATGCTGCGGAAATCACCAAGCTAGAGTCGTGGAACTGGACTCTTTTCCGACTTTCTAGATCGCGTTCAGTTCCCGCCACGTTTCCGATCTTTCGTTGGCGGGCGGGCTGCGCTGGGCACTAGTGTAGCGGGTAGGGGTAACAACCCACAACTGGTCAGTTTTCTGTCCTTTTGACGTCCGCCACCCCTAACCCTTTATCGAGCCGTTGGTGCTGCTGCTTGGGTTGCGGCAATACTATTGGCCAAAATAGAACCACTTGAACCGAATCTCCCCTGGCCCTAATCCAGGCCAAGCCTTTCACTTGCCGTTTTTGGGGAGAGGCTGCAGCGGAGCGGAGCGGAGGGGGCGGACCAAAAAGCTGGAAGAGGAAGCCACTCGAGCGGAGTGGAGCGGAGCGGAGAGGAGGAAGAGGCAGGCGAGCCGGCAGTCAGACACACACACGTTGGCGCGTTGTGTTGTGTTGTCTGTGGCGAGTCGGGTCAAGTGGCGTGAGTACTGACTGTGGCGTCACTCACGCACTCCAGCTCTGGTCTAACCTTGAGACGGCGGTGCCCTCAAGAGGAGAGGAGAGGAAAGCAGAGGACGACGCCTCCATCAATCAATCACCACCAGCAGCATTTGCCACTGGGAGAAATCCACAACATCATTCGACGTCCATGATGACTCCGGAAGAGATCCAGGGCGACTACACATGCACGCTGTGCGTGGAGGACTACCGCGTGAACAAGAAGGCCGAGTTCAAGGTCGTGGTGTGCGTGGCGTTCTACTCGTCGCGCACGCACTCGGTGGGCTCCACGAGCTGGCACATCTGGCGCAACTTCACGGCCTTCCGCAAGCTCGACGAGCAGCTCCGCAAGCGCAACGCCGCGCATCTCAAGGGCATCAAGTTCCCGCCGCTGTACAGACGCCGCTCGCTGTTCCGCTCCAACCTCAGCGCCGAGTTTCTCGAGCGCCGCATGCGCGAGCTCGACAACTACCTCGCCATGGTCGCGCGCAGCCCGCAGCTCGTGGCGTTCCACGTCACGTCCGTGCAGAGCCAAACCATGAAGGCGTTCGTGGGCTTCGCCAACGGCTTCGGCTCCAACCCGCAGTACGACGAGCAGGACGCCAAGCTGCGGCCGTCCATGTCGATCCTCGCGCCGCCGCAGGTCGCTGCGATGCGCGACACGCAGAGCGTCATGGGCGACGACGACGACGACTTCCGCGGGTCGGTTTCCTCGAGCAGCACGTTCACGTCGGTCGCGTCCTCGAATTACTCGGCCACGACGCCGCAGCACGGCGACTACCGGTGGTCCGGCACGGGCTTCGTGGGCAGCCAGAGCTTCGCGCGGCCCAGCGTCGCTGCGATCACGAATACCACGCCTAGCAACGCGTCCATGGGCCCGCGACGCAGCAGCAGCAGCAGCATGGCGAGAGGGAGCTGGTTCCCCATGACGGAGTCCATCGTGGAGAACGAGACGGCACACGGGCCGCCGTCCGTGTCGCTCGCGCGCAACTCGACGACGCTCATGGCTGTCACGCCGTCCAACGTCATCACGCCCGAGATCGACATGCAGCGCGCCAAGATGGAGGAGCAGCTGCTCAAGTGCGAGCTCATGGGCGTGGGCATGCCCCCCGACGGCTCGTGTCTGCTGCACTGCGTCGTGTACGAGATGTTCCCGCTCCAGTGTCTGCGCGAGTACCCGGCGACCATGGCCGTGGTCAACGTTGGCGCGGCGGACGGCGTCGCGCCCCGACGGATCGCGGCCGCGCAGCAGCTGCGCGTGCGGCTCATGGACTACGCGCTGATGCACGTGGAGACGCTGGCGCAGTTCCTGATGCAGGACGTCGACGACCTCGTCGAACGATACGAGACGTTCCGTGATACGCCCGACGAACAGGCCACGATCGCAGAGCTGTACGCCGTCGCGAGCATGTTCAACATCCGCATTGAGCTGCTGACCAACGACGAGAGCTTCAAGATCGACCCCGTGATGCCCGTGGAAGGACTGCCGTCTGTGCGAGAAGGTGCGCAGCGCACTGTGACGCTGGGCTACATGATCCCTGCGGAAGGACTCGCAGGCCACTACATCTGCACACGAGAGCGGCGATCCGCCATGACACAGTCTCAGAACTCGTTCGCGGGCGGCAGCTACCGCGGCTCCATCAGCATCGGCCCGCCCAAGAGCCTGCGCTGCTCGACGGCCGGCCGACGAATCGACCGGATCCCCGAGCAGCAGCGTGTCGAGTGAAGAGCTACAGAAGTAACACGCCAGACAGACAGACAGACAGACACCTTACGTGAACACAGCGGCGCACCACAAGGACTCGATGGAGGCGCCCACCTCACTGCAGACTCGCCACGGCATCGGCAGCAGAGAGGTACAAGGCGGCGGACGAAAGCCGGCGACGGAACTCCCATACACACACACACACACACACACACACACACACACACACACACAAGAATTCCGTAACTATATCGTAGTAATATTATGAGCTGGGATCACACTGAGTTCCTTCTACCGGATGACCGCGTGAGGGAAGACCGAGCAGGACTTGTGGCGTGGGTTCGTGAGCAGCAGACTGGGCTTGTGCGTGTTCTTGGTCGAGGCGAAGACGTTCCAGAAGCGCAGCGTCTCGTCAGCGGCTGCGGAGACCACGGAGCTTCCGTCGGGGGACATGGCCAAGTGCAGCACGCGTGCCGTGTGGCCCGTGAACTCTCGCATCCGCACCATGGTCGGGTACTTCCACAGACACAGCTCGTTCTGGCTGAAGCCGTGGGACGACAGCAGCTCGCGCTCTGTCTTGGACCACACGAGTCCACACACTTGCGAGCCTGTGTGCACCGAGTTGAGGAGACGCCCCGAGCTCGCGTTCCAAAACTTGATCGTGCGGTCGGCTGTGCCTCCGCCCGAGGCAAGTAAGTGTCGCTCCCACGGACACCAAGCCAATGCCTTGACAGCCGCACGGTGCTCCAGGAGCCGCTGACGAGGGGCGACAGAGGTTGACACGCCTGAGCTGAACATCTTGGGGTCCCAGAGGCACAGACAGTTGTCGTTGCCGCCTGAGGCCAGCGTCTTCCCGTCAGGCGACCACGCCAGCCCGCAGATCTCTTGCTGGTGGCCCTGTAGCATAGCAGACAGCGAGACCGACCGCAGGTCGTGGTGGAGGACCTTGGCGTCACGCGAGCCGGAGCTCAGTGACGAGCCGTTCCACGCGAGAGCTCCGATGCGATCGCTGTGGCCTCGCAGCGACCGCACTTTTGTGGCAGTGGCCGTGTCCCACACTTGCAGTTCCGAGCGGAACGTGCCGATTGCGAGCTTGCTGCTGTCGACGCTGCTCTCAGTGCAGCTCGTCGTGGCCGAGCGGATCCACGCGACTGAGGTCACGTAGTCGCCGCGTGCCGAACAGGCTTTGATCTCTTGGATCGCGCCAGTGTCCGTGTTGTACAGATACACGACCTTGTCGAGAGCCACAGCGAGCACGTTGTTGTCTCCCCAGGACACGAGGTTCAAGTAGTAGTCGTCACGCAGCTCTGGCGCGTCCAGGATCCGCGTGGGCGACGATGGGATGTGGCGACTGCGCGTGTTGGCACTGTGGGCACCCAGATACTGCAGCGACGGATGCGACGCGACGGACGTCGGGCTGTCCATGGCAGGACTCGACGCATAGAACACGTTCTCGCTCTCGTGGAACTGCAGCAGCGTCGTCTTCTTCTTCCGTGGTGGCGACTGGAAGAGCAGGTTTGCGGCCAGCGTCTCCTTGTAGCGCACGAGGTTGTCCATGTCGTTCGCGTGGTGGTCGCTTGCGACGGGTGACGACGAGCAAGTCCTGGAAAAACTAGCAGTCGAGGAGGAAGATGACGACGCGGCGTTGGGTGAAAGAGGTCCTCGCGAAGCTGACGATGCTGGAGACGCACTGACACTAATGGCATCGTCGTCCTGGGCGTCGGTCTCCACCATGAAGCTGCAGTAGTCCATGTCCATGGCCTTCCGTGACGGGATGAAGCGGTCGCTCTGGTACACTCGACCTGTCTGGCTGTCACTCGTGATGCCAAAGCGTTGGCGCTTGCGTCGAGCGCATGCAGCAGCGGAGTTCGATGACGAGGCCGCGTAGTCGAAGCCATCTTCCAGGAGCTGCTCTTGATGCCATGAAGGCAGCGCTTGCGTGGCAACTGGCAAGGCGACGCCCATGCGGCTTTCGAGTGTCACCTCAGAATCCATCGGCTGCGTTCGTAGCCAGACGAGACGCAAGAGGATCCGGTGGGCGAGCGGATGCGAAATGGAATGGAATGGTGACTTCCAGTCGGGGATCAAGTGAGACCATGGAAGTGCCTTGAATACAGCGCCGTCCAAAAGGCACGACGACCCACGACCCAAGTCATAACGGCCCGGACGACTCGAACAGCGCCTGAGAAAGAACCTGAGAACGAGAGAACCACGGAAAAGCTGGAGACGTTGGCCACATCGCGACTGGCTGCTCCAGCTCAAGCCACACTGCAACGGCTCACTGGATACGTACTGTTCTTTCGACAGAAACGGATCCCCACGAAGCGACGCAGATGTCGTACTTAACGCCGACACGCACTGTACTTTTGAAAATCTCAGCCAGACATGGCTACACTTCAAGGAGCTCATGGGTCCCTCCCTCCCTACTCACTCTTTTCCAGCCACTTGCAGAATGACGCGGCGTGTGGAAACCGACGGAGCTGTGCATGTAGTACACTGCGGTGCAAGCGGCACTGCGCCAGCCCGTGGTCCGCCAGAATCTTCTGCACGCCTAATGACGAGACGCGCATCACAGTAAACATCTTCGTGTCATCTCTGACGTCGTCTTGCACAAGCAGATTCCACGTCTCCTCAATCGTGTCAATGGCATCATTCACATTGCACACATTTTACTACACTTCATTACTCGGACTCGCTGGTGTGGGAACGCACGTCATCGTCCTCGCTCTGGGTCTCTGACGCGTGGTCCTTGTCGTCCGCCATGCGGTTGAAAATGTGCTCCAGCGACGTGCCACTCACGCTGTACTCCTGGATAGACAGCTCCTGCTTGCCGCCCTCCAGCACTTGGAAGATCTCCTTTGGTCGAAGCACGGCAGCCACACCACTACTGTCGGTCTCAGCGTGCAGCGTCTTAGGTACGTGGAACCGTAGGTGATCGCCGTGTTGCTCGACAAGCTTCGTGCCTGGGAACCTTCTGGGCAGGAAGCTCAGCAGGGCGTCGTTCCGGTCTCGCGCCAGCCACCATGCGCAGAACTGCGACAACGCCATCGCGCGAGTGCTACCGTCAGCCGCTGTCAGCGTCCACCACTCGGTGGCTGCACTGTTGCCGCGAGAGCTCTTGAGTGTGAGCTGCACGCCACGCTCCAAGTTCCCCAGCGCCTCGCTTAGCTGCATGACCTGCGTCTCGCTGACTTGCTGAAGATCCTCGCTGTCATTGAGAATACCACGCGTCTGCTGCATCAATGCTTCGACTTCGTGCTTGGTTGGCTCGCTGTTGAGCTTCACGTCCACCGTGTACCCGCGGCCAAACTTGTGGCGAAGATGCTGCACGCTGCCGAGGCACTTGAGCTGGCCTTGGACGAGGATGCCCACGCGCGAGCATAGCGCCTCACACTCTTCCATACTGTGAGTCGTGAGCACGACGCTGGTCTTGTAGGTCGCACACGTCGCCGCGATCACGTTCCACATCTTGCGGCGTGAGCTCGGGTCCATGCCCGTCGACGGTTCGTCCAGGATCACGATCGGTGGCGCGCCGAGCAGCGCGATTGCAGTCGAAACCTTGCGCTTGTTGCCGCCGCTGAGGCCTCGCGTGAGCTTGGCACGGTACTCGTGGAGACCGAGTTGGTGGATCTTCTCGTCGACTTCTAGCGCAACGCGGTCGGCTGCGATGCCCTTGAGGCGTGCGTACAGCGTGAGCTCTTCTTCCACAGTGAGCAAGTCGTGGAGCGCGTCGAACTGCGGGCAGTAGCCGATCAGTTGCGCCGTTGACTGCAGGGTCTCCGTTGTCGGATCAGTGAGACTGCGTCCGGACACGACAACCGATCCGCTCGTTGGCACAACTTGGCGTGTAAGCACCTTGATGGTCGTCGACTTGCCAGCTCCATTCACGCCGAGGTAACCGAAGCACTCGCCCTTGGGGATGGCCAAGCTCAGATCTTGTAGAGCTACTCGGCCGTCGGCGTACTCGTGGTGAAGATGGCGGATCGCGATCGCCTCGTCGCTGAAGTAGATCGGCTGGTCCAGACGCACACGCTCCGCGATCACATCGTCGTCGTCCTCTTCCTTGAATTCACCTTCACTCTCCACACCCACAAGAGTCTTCTCAGTCTTGGCCTTCGCCTTCGCCTTGCGCTTCGCCTTCTTGGTTTGACGTTGATCCTGACCTTGAGCCCCGCGCTTCTTCTCGTAGAAAAATAACAACGCCACGAACACTACGGCTTCCAGCAGCATGTAGACGATTGGCGCGAGCGCGACGTCGACGTCCAGCACACCACGCACACAACAGCCTGGCGAGTTGCGGTTCCAACACGCGACGCAGCGTGCGTCCTTGCCGAATCCGGAGAATAGACCGAAGAACGACGCTTGTGGATTGTAGTTGCGCCATGATCCGTACAGCGAACCGCGCGTGATCTTGCGCGTGGCGATCTCGTAGATGCCGTTGTTGAGCGCGTAGCCAGGAAACAGCATGAAGATCCAGCGCAGGTAGTCGCGGTCCAGTCCCGACAGGGTGAGCGTCCTGCTCATGGAGAAGTCGACGACGCGACACAAGAACGAAAAGATGCTCAGCAGTCCTCCGGATGAAAGCGCGAACACGAGCATGGACGTCTGCGCGCTGGCGTGCTTGGTGAAGCGGCGCGAGTACAAGTACGTCATGGGCACGACGCTCAGTGCGTGGGCGACGATCAGCAGTATGAGCGCCACCACTTCTTCACCACCGCCAAGCGCTCGATTGGAGATAGGCGTCGTGATCGCAGCGATCAGCACAGGCCAGAAGATCACGCCGAGGTCGTGGACGAAGTTGGAGGCCCAGTACGCACTCAGCGACATGCCCGAGATCCACTGAAGGGCCTTGGAGTCCTGGTTGGGATCCTTCTCTCGAACGACGAACGCGATGAGCGCCGCCGGCACGAACGCAAACGCGAGCATGACGATCATGGCGATGATGAAGGCGTTGAGCGCGATCTGGAGCTTGGCGCCGTTGCGGCGCAGGCACTTGTTGCTATAACACGGTGTAGATACGTTGGACGAGAGCTGCGCGGCGGTCCGGGGACACGTGCTGCACGGGTAGAACGGACTCTGGAAGTTGGCGGCGTCGCAACACGCATCGGCGTCACAGTCGATCAGTCCCAGCGAGCAGAAGCCGTAGCCCTGCACCACACAGCGCGAGTACGTGACCGGGTCCAGCGCATTGGCGGTGATGTTAACCGCTGGACAGGCTTGCTGCTGGGCGGGCGTCGCAAACGTAGTGGCGTAGTCGGGCACGAAACTCGCGACTTGGATCTCAGGGATCGCGGCCATGATCACGAGGAACAAGAGCGCGATGCCGATGGCGTTCACCAGCGACTTCTTGTCCCGCTTGGAGATCCACCAGCGCTTGAGCAGCAGCGTCTTGAACTGGCTGGCAAACGCCGGCGGCGTCAGCACTGGCGTCGCCGCGGAGGCTTCAGCGTCAATGGATTTGGCGTTCACAGGCATGAGTGCGTCGTTGGACTCGTCGTCGCGGTCGTGGGCGATCCGCAGGAACACATCTTCCAGCGTCGTGACCGAGATACCGTAGTTGCGGATACCCAGCGAGGCCATTTCCGTATCCAGCGCGTCAAACAACACGGGGAACCGCTCAGCGGCGTGCGTCGGCAGCGTGAAGACGACTTCCGAGCCCGAGTCGCTGGCCAACTTGGCTTCACCGCGGCCCAAGTTGGTCTCCAGGAGCTGCTCGACCGCAGACACGTCGAAGGCGCGGTCCGCGTCCTTGATCATCGTCAGGTTGTAGCCAGCGCCGTATCGGTTCTTCAGAAACAGTGACGAGCCGACACAGCGTAGCTTGCCGTCAGCCATGATCGCGATGCGGTCGCCCAGCACGTCAGCTTCGTCCATGAAGTGGGTCGTGAGCACGATCACGCGGTTCTCGCGCTGCATGCGGAGCATGTTCCACGTGAAGCGGCGCGAGTACGGGTCCATGCCGGACGTCGGCTCGTCGAAGAACACGAGTCTGCTGTCTCCCAGCAGCGCCAACGCGACACTGAGCTTGCGCTTTTGACCGCCGGACAAGTTCTTGGCCAGCACGCGACGCGATCCTGTGAGTCCAACATCAGTCACGAGCGACGTGAGCGTCTCCTGAATGTACTCGCGGCTTCCACGCACACGCTTGATCGTGGAGAAGAATTTGAGGTGCTCGTCGACGGTGAGCTCTGGGAAGAGCACGTCGTGCTGCGGACACACGCCCATGACTTGTCGGAAGGCATCGCTTTCGTGCTGAAGCGAACGACCGAAGAGTAACGCGTCGCCAGACGTCGGTGGATACAGACCCGTGAGCATGGAGATGGTTGTGGTCTTGCCCGCACCGTTGTGGCCTAACAATGACGTGATCTGGCCGGAGTAGAAGGTCAGCGTGAGGTTGTCGACTGCCAGTTTCTCCTCGCCGTCTTGCAGCTTGAACAGCTTCGTCAGTCCTCGCAGTTGCAGACTCGCACCACTGTGTTCCTGCATCGCCAGCTCCGCCGAGACAGGCTCCACGACCACAGCAGCAGTCGCTGTCGACGCGTCCGCGATGTTGAGGATCACGGGCGTTGGGTTTGGCGTCTGGGCGCCGATGTAGTAGCCTTCACCGCCACCGCCATCGGCATGAGAAGTCCCCAAAGCGTACAGACTTGGAGACTGGATGGCGTGGGTGTTGCTGCCCAGCGACTGCTTGAACTTCACGCTGTGCGGCAACCAGTACTCGCGTTGGAACAGGAAGTACCAGGGCTTGCGCACGCCGAATTGCTGCGGCAGAACCTGCTCAAAGTACCAACCCAGAGCCAGCAGGATCACCGAGTCCAGCAGGAGGAACCAACTCATGGCCGTGGCGGTGGGCACGCCATCAAAAGACGTCGTCGACACGGCTGCAGTCATCGAGTATGCGAAACCCGTGCCGAGCTGGGCTTCCCGTAGCAGTCGGTCAATGGCCAGTGCGAATGCCGTCGGTGGCGCCAACGCTCCGCCGTACTTCGGACCGCTTGTGAGCTTGGGCTGAACGACGAAAAACGGGAAGAAGAGCAAAATCCATACGAGCACGGAGAAGATGGCGGCCGTGCGCGACTTGCGGAACCAAGGCGTGAGAGCGTACGCGAATGCGACATTCGCGACGCTCAGCGACCAGAAGACGAAGACCACGGTCGCGAAGGGCGTCGTGGGGAACACGTTGCCGAACTTGAGCATCGCCGAGAGCACGAGCACGACAGGCAGCGACAGCAGCGTGTTGGTCACGCTCCAGGACACGAGCAGCGCGCCGTTGGACACGCCCATGATCTTCATCATCTCGCGCATCTTGATCTCCTTCTCGTGGACCATAGCAGCTGTCATGCTCGATACAAACTTGATAAAGCTGAGCAGGAAGAAGAGTCCGAGCACGCTCTGTCCGCTGGAGTAGAACGACCGCATCGTGCCGCTGGGAGCGCCCAGATCCGTCGCAGTCAGAGACACGAGACTCACACACAGTAGGCTGTCGGACTGGGACCCAGCCTCGTCACTGTTGCGATACAGTGAGTTGCCGTTGCGACCGAAGATGGTGTCGAGATTAGCGAGGACGACCAGCGCGCACACAAACAGCAGCGGCACGAGCTGCTCGACCACGAGGGTCACAGGCCGTCGCAGCCGCAGCACGAGGTTTTTCCACACGAGAATGCCGATCTGCCGCAGCCACGCGACCAGCGCGCCGTCTTCCTGCTGTTGGCTGTCTTCTTTGTGGTCTGCTTCCGTAGTTTTCCTTCGTTTCTTGATGTAGAGGCCTGTGACGACAGAGACGACGACGACGAAGACACTGAAGACGGAGATCAGCGCCGTGTCTTGCTGAGAGACCGCACTGCATTCCTGATTGGAGAAGGCGAAGCTGCTGTCCAGCGACTGCTTACACGCGATCAGATCAGGCGTCTGCGTGGAGTTGCTGAGCGAGCAGGCGCGAAGCTGCGCCGTCGCGTCACAGCAGGACGACGACGCGTGGAACGACGGCGCCGTGCACTGCAGGCGGCACTGGCCAATGCTGCTGTCTTGTAACTCCTGGCTCGAGAGCTGTAGTCGCAAATACGACAGCACCGCGCCTTCGGTGGTCGACGAATTCCGTAGAAGCTGTCGCAGGTTCGCTGGCTGTGTCTCATTGAGCGCGAAGAGTCCGCTGTTCATCACACACTGCGCGTACGGCACGTCCATGAGCACGATGGACTGCATGCACGTGGCGAGCGAGGACAGCGCGGCCGTGGCCGACGCGGACGGAGACGACGTGTCGTCGCCCAGCGCAGACGTCCCCGTGGCCGACGGCGTGGGCATGGGCGTAGGAGACGCCGTGACGGTCGCGTCGCCCAGTAAAGAGCCGGCGTCGGAGCCGGAGCCCGACGGAGCGGGCGTCGTTTGAGGCGTGCTCATACTCGATCGAGAGCGGGAAGAAGCCCGAATGCGATGGCCACGATGCGCGCTGTCCGCTGGGCTGCGCTGGAGATGCAGATGCAGATGCGCGGGGGACGTCCGCAGTGAAGGTCGCGCGGCCCGCCCGTCCAGCGAAGAGCTCTTTTTTCAGTCGAGCGTTGGACTCCGTGTGAGTGGAAAAACGCTGGACGTCGGGTTTTGGGATTGTGGCACTAGATTAACGCAACCGTGGCCCGGCTCTCCACCGCACGGTTCCACTGGCGCTTTTGAAAATGGCATCGGGTTTTGTGAATCTGACCAATCTTGTCGCGTGGGCCACAGAAAGGGCGGAGAGAGTCAACCGCGAAGAGATTCATGGAAGTCATGGAATGGCACGCGCGAATCAGCCCATCGCGTAAACGATCGGAGGAGAAATGCACGCGTTGCACGTCGCCAGAGCGGCCGCGCAGACGCCTGACCGCAGCCATTGTGGCTATGCGCCATTTTGCTGCGTAGGGCAGTCGTTCCACGCGCATGGCGTCCAGTATGAGCTGCAGAAAGTCAAGAAGAAGACTGGCGTGGTGGCTGAACTGCAAGGCGTAACCAAGAGAAGGCTTTATTGTAATGCAGGCACTCGCGCTGTCTGTGGGCGGCGGTGGTCGCCCAAGAACAGGCTTCCGCTGCGCTCTCGTGGCGCTGTGAATCGGCTTCCGTTGAGTCCGCTGGCGCTGCTGACGGCTGAGTAGCCGGCTGAAGGATCGCAGCTCGACGGCCGTCTGGAGCCGCTGCTGCTGCTCTTGCCTTTGCTCACGCTGCCAATGAGACTCGCAGTGCTGAGCTGCAGACGACCACTGCTGTTCATCAGCGTCATGGGCGAAACGGCTCCGATTCCCACAGTCGTCTGAAGGAGCAGCTCCCATCGAGACACGCCGAGATGGCGCCACAGCGCTGGGCTGTCGGCCGCGCGGTGCCATCGGTAGCTCACTTGGGACGCCAGGCAGAGGCTCTTGAGGTCCAGGAACGCCAGCACTTGCTCGCGCTGCTTCTGTGCAAGCGTGACTTCGCCCCGAAATGCCGACTGGGAAGTGCTTGGTTGCAGCGCTTTCCTGGCACTCGTAGTAGAGGGGACCGTACTTCGGCGATACAGTCGACTCACATCCTCTCGACCTACGGCAAACTCCATCAGCGCCTTCTCGCTCGTCGCTTCGTCCTGCGCGACGTCGCCGTATCGGTTCTTCAAACTCAAGTCACACTCGCGCCGAATCAACAGCCTCAAGATCCGGTAGTGATTCTTACGCGCAGCATAGAACAACGGCGTCTCCTCGTCACTCGCGAGCGCATTCACATCGGCCCCCTTGTCAAGCAGGAACTCGACTATCGCAGCGTGGCCGTTGAAACTCGCGAGATGCAGCGGCGTCTCCAACGAGTCGTTGCGCGTGTCGACGCCCCAGCCAAACTCGACGAGGAGTTGCAGCACGTCCAAGTGGCCACGCGTGGCGGCGTGGTGTGCTGGCGAGTAGCCACGCTACCTCAACACGAGCGAACACCAGACCAGTAAGCAGATTGCACATAAACAAGCCACCAAAAGAGAGCTCCAGACTCACCATGCCTCGGCAACGATCGCGGTCAGCGGCACCACACTGGTGCAGCAGCAGATACACAGCGTGCTTCTTGCCCTTCTCGCTGGCGATGAGGAGCTGCTCGCGCAGCTTTTCTTCAGCTGACCCCAACAGCGACGTCAGCCGACTCGTACCGTCGGTCTGAGGCCTAGACACCACTGTTTGCTTCTTTGGATGCGGTGGAGCTGCCCGGAAGAGCAATTCTTCATCTGTGTTAGCGTCGTCAAGCTGCGGTTCCTGTTCCCGAGACGCTTTTTGCTTGGGCTTGGCTCGCGGCTTGATAACCACGCTCTTGCGGATGCTCTGGTCGCCTGGTGAAGACGTCGCTGGTCGACTCGCACGCCGCATCTGCTTGATCGCCGTCCATTCATCTGTACTCGCGTGAGGTGCTGCCGTCGCCATGGCGTAGATTGTGAGCTGCCCCACGAGGAGCTCATCGACAAGAGCCCTTGCCAAATATAGTCCTCAGCAGTGCTTTCATCACATTTGGTCAAATCTCGCACACTAAACCAAATTATTTCTCAAAAATCACCGTTTTCATCTTGATTATCTCGCTCCGTGCTGCGGCAGACCACGATGCAGCGTTCTACTACGTATGTAAATTCACACGGAAACATCACAAACATAAACACACTTGGCAAGTGTCATCATTCATTGCTGTGGTTATGGTGAAGCCATTTGAACTGGAAGCTGAAGTCGTTGCCGTAGTGAATGAGCGCGAACTGCAGCACGACGATCATCCACAGCAGCAGCTTGGGCTGCACCTTCGTCCACTGGGTTTCCAGCACAAACGCTGTCTGGGCGAAAGCTGAAAGATGGTACTTCTGCCTCAGCACGTAGTTGAGGCCCACGTAGGACACGAGCTCCAGCGAGCCGTAGACCAGCACACGAAAGCTGTCGTGCTGACGCTGCTGACCAATGTAAAGTAGCTGCGATTGGGGAACGAGTACACGATCACACAGAAAACGCTGTAGACGATGGGCACGAACACCTCGGCGTACTCGATGAGCGCGATAAACTCAGCAATATGGAGCACCCGCAGCGTCTTCTGGACCACCAGAAGCTGCTGGTCTTCGGTGAGTCGACTGGCAATACGAAGTAGCTCCTGGTTGTCTTCCTGCATGCGGTGGTTCAAAAATCGCACGTAAAATGAGTCCTCACCCAGGAACGCCGACTGCGTTCGTCCCGTTCGTGATGTGATGGTGCGGAAGCTGGACTTGAAGGTCGTCATTGTGCTGAGTGTCTTTAAAGAGCTCTTCCCAGCCACAGATAGAGCCGAAGGTCGACCGTCGTTTTCCGAGTGAGCTGGTCCTGTTGAGGTACTTTTTTGGAGGTTGCCGGGTGCGATCTGCGTGAGTCGAAGAGCTGCATTTTTGATCACCATGTCGGCTTGAGGCCCACAAGTTCGCAGCTGAATCGACGGATGGTTACGAATGGCTCGGTTTGTCTGCACGATGTGCATCGTCAGTGGGATGAGTCGCCGAGTGCAGCTGTTGTCAGTGCTGTTTGTTGGATCTTCCGAGCGGAGGGCTACCTGGAGATTTGGATCGTCCAAGACGTCGTACAGGTCCTTGATGGAAAAGCATGCTTGCACGAAGTCCACGCCCGTGATCACGAGCGTCGTGTGGATGGAAGTCGCTGACTGCATACACGCAGAGACGTACAGCGAGCTGAAGATCTCGACATTGAACACAATGAGCTCCGGTCGCAGGTCTTCGATGGCGACTCGCGTAGCTGAATATGTTCTTCAGCGCCAACTTGATCACTGGTAGCAGCAGCGCAAATCCAGTCTGCGAAGATGAGCTGAGCTGGTTGAAAACGTACGAGTACGACGGATACGTCACAATCAGTAGGCCTTGTGCTGCTGAGATCTTCCAGTATTTGCGAACTTGTCTTCGAATATTGGCGTCTCGCACTTGGTTACGTAGCACGAACCCAGTAAGCGTTATGACCACTACAGCCCACGGGCCCATGCCTATGATCACGAAGAAGGGGATCGGGAAGCCCACAAGCATGGCCATCACGTACAGAATTGGCTGAAGGCTGACGGCGGTGGCTGCAGAGATGCACAGGATGCTCTTCGGAGAGAGATCCACGTCCGGGATGCGCTGGTGGAACTGCGCGATCATGGGATACGTCACCATGGCCGTGCCAATGGCCATTCCGAACCAGAAGTTGCGTGAATTTCGGAGACCGTCTTCGATGGGCGTGAGCGGGAGACTCTCCAGCACGACCACGGCCACCAAACACGGCACGATCGCGAGCACAAACAGCGAGAAGTTGCGCCAGGCGGTCGAGACTCGCGTGTAGGCATCCAGCGCCAGCATGCGCTGCACGGAGTAGCGGCCCGTGAGCTCCACTTGGCATGCGAGCCATACCTCACGAGCAAGTTGTGCGGGTGCTTGATGAAAACGCTAGGCGGCTGCGCGGGTCGTCGGCTTGGCGCATTTGCCATTGAGAGTTTTGTTGGTACTGTAGCCAGCGGCGGCACCAACGCCGTCGTAGGGCCGTGGGGGACGTCGTCGTCAACCATGTCTACCTCAAAGCAACTCAAGAGTGCATTAGCGACACAGCTCTTTTGGCTGGTCGCCCGAAGAAAGCAGACATGCCAAATTGAGACGCATCTTGTTATGCGATCAGAGGGACCCCCTTCACCCGACTTTGATGTCGACTCACCCGTTGCCTTGTGATTTGGAGAGCCACTTGAACTTGAAGCTGAAGTCCGCGCCGTAGTGCTCCAGTTGGAACTGCAGCACGATCAGCATCCACAGCATCAGCTTCGACTGGACCATCTTCCACTGCTTCTCCAGCACAAACGCCACTTGGTGGAACGCAGAGAGCTGGAACTTGGTGCGCAGCACGTAGTCGAGCGCGACGAATGACACGAACTCCAGCGAGCCGTAGGCCAGCAGGTTGACGAGCGTCCAGGTAAATGCTGTGGGAGTGAGACCTTGCAGCGTGGAGTAGTATTGTCCGTTGGGGAACCAGTAGACGATGGTGCAGAAGAGACTGAAGACGATGGGCACGAAGACTTCTGCGTACTCTACGAGTGCGACGAACTCTGCGATGTGGAGGATGTGGAGCGTTTTCCGGACGACCAAAAGCTGCTGGCTCTCACTTAGTTTTGCTGCCACCTCCACGATGAGCTCATAGTCATGCTGGTTGTTGAGACGGACGCTGTAAGCAGCGGAGAATAATCGCAAAATGTCGGTCGGCTTCCGTCGGAGTGCGTCTTCCGTCGGCGCCGACGGTCGAGTTGCCTCTGCTTTCAAACACTGGGGCTCTGGGGCCACTGCCACCACACTTTGCGGGGAAACCACAGTGGGCGTGGTCAGGATGGCGTCCGATTTAAATCGAATAGACGAGTGGTCTCGCAGCGACTTGTTGGTCTTCAGTATCTGCATTGCCAGTGGGATCAACTTCCGCGTGTCGCCCCTAAGACCACTTATCACATCTCGCAGCTCTGGATCGTTCAGGACGTCGTGCAGATCTCTGATGGACATCCACGCCTGGAGGAAGTCGACGACCATCAACAACACGGTCGTGTAGATAGAGTTAGCAGACTGCATGCAACTGGAGACGTACAGCGCACTGAAGATCTCGACGTTGAATACCACGAGCTCTGGTTTGACGTCTTGTATGTGCTGACTCGCGTAGCCGAACCAATTCCTGAAGATGAGCTTCATAACTGGAAGCACGAGTGCTAAGCCGGTCTGTGCCGATGGGTAGGCGTTGAAGATATACGAATACGCCGGGTACACGATGATCAGCAGCGACTGGGAGTGGAAGATGATCGTGTACTTCCGAAGACCACGGTTGATGCTGGGGTCTCGACGGAGCTGGTCACGAAGCATGAACCCCGTAAAAATGACCACGATCGGAGACCATGGGATCATCGATACGGCAACGAAGAATGGCATCGGATACCCTACGACCGTACTCAATCCGTACAGAATCGGGAGGAGCAGGATGTTCGTGACAGCAGAAATGATCGTTGTTTGTGTCGCTGAGAGTTGAAGGTTGTGAACGTGAAGTTGGTACTGGGACACAATCGAATGGGTCACCACGAAGGAGCCGATAAACGTCCGGAACCAGAAGTTGTGCGAACCCTTGATGCCATTCTCAATTGGCGCGAGTGGAAACGCCTCGAGCACCATGATCACCAGCAGACAGGGCACGATGGTCGCAAAGAACATGTACAGCACGCGATAAACGGATATGGCACGGATGTACTCATTGAGTGCGAGCATCCGCTCCACTGAGTACTGGCCGTGGAGCTCAACTTGGCATCGAGTCCAGAGGTCGGCGACCGTCGCCGTGGCTTTTGAGAGCACGCGACGAATGCGCATGATCGACGTGGAGTACTTGTGTGCGGTAATATCGCGCTCTTGCTGAGTGCTGATCCGTCTGACGGGCACGGCAAAGTCAAAATTAGCCTTTCGACAAGATGCCTTTCCAGTGTGTTGCCTTCGAGTGCGTTGCCTTTCTCTGCATTAAAGCATTTTGATTGGTCCCTTTTTCATCCAATTATTTCCTTGTTTGTCCAGTTCCCCTATTCCTCTTTCGCGTGTGTGTGTGGTGAACCGTAACCGGTTTTAACAGAAACAGAATGGGATTCTGCGGGTCTCTCTCTCTGCGGTGGGCGCGTGACGGAAGCATCGCGACGGTCAGCAACAAGCAGCTCCAGCTCCAGCTCCAGCTCCAGCTCCAGCGCGACGTAGTGACCATGAAGGTGAACGCGAACATGGACAAGACCTTCCGCGAGGTGGTGGCGCGCGTGGCCAACCCGGTGGAGAAGCTCTCGCACAAGCAGACGGTCGCGCGTCTGTACAAGAAGTCGCTCAAGACGCTCGACTCGTGGATCATCGACCGCCGCCTCTGGAACGAGGAGGCCACCAAGATCCGCGCCGAGTTCAACCAGCACGCCGGCCTCGACCCGCACTCGGGGTGCGTCTGCGCTCCCACTTTCATTCCATACAACAAGGCAGTTTGACTGACGGACTGACTGATGTTGATATATATGCAGTCTGGCCAAGCGTCTCGTGCGTGAGGCCGAGGAGAAGCTCGAGAAGTACACGCACCCGGACCGCTACGTGTACAACTACATGCCGGGCGGCACGCGCTTCATGCGTAACGCGCCGATCCCACTCGATGTACGTGACGCTACTCTCTGTGGGTAATAGTAGGTAGCTGCTGGGTCGGAGAGCTCACCGTTTGGTCTATGTTATCACAGGTGTGCTTTCCTGACGGCGTGCCAGCGGACGTGGAGGTGTCGCCGCTGGAAGCCATTAATATTGACATGACGCCGCTGCCAGAGCGCAAGGGCGTGTTCGTGGACTTCTCCAAGAAGGGCTACGACTAAGCAAGCCCCCAGCCTCTTCTCAGAGAGTCCGATGGCGGCTTGGTCATCAATCGGCGGCGATCGGAACTGAATGAAGCACAGCAAATATCAAGTGACGCAAACTGATTTGAGATCGTCGTGGTGGCTATTTTATATAGTGGTTTGTATCGGGCATGGGGCAGATCTACGAGTACTCGAGCTGGTCGCTGATGCGGGACTTGGTGATCGCCGTGTTCAAGCCGAAGTCGCGGTACCGGAAGCCGTTGAACGAGTTGGTGAACGTGTTGGGCCGCGCTACGCGGTCGACGTCCACCTTCACTTGGGACTTCTCCACGCCAATGTCGCGGTTGCTGTTTCAGAACCACACATATCCTCAGTCAGATCAGTATCTTGCCGTACGACCCACAACCAGTTCAGACGTGATGAGACGGACCTGGTGGCGTACAGGGGATGATCTGAACGCGCCTCTGAGATGCTGCGTGTGTCCACGGGCGTCGGCAGCACATCCTCAGGCGACAGCGCGTACTCGTGCGGCGCGATGACGTCCACGGTCTTGACTTTGACAAGGCCCTTGTCCGACAATTCTGATCATACACTGTGGTTAGAGGCACCATGAAAGCCCTGCGACCACAGCAATGCACTCACCCTTCTTCAATGTGAGCTGGTCCATGCGCTGGCTGAGTTTGGATCGTTCTTGAGCACGGACACCCTCGCCCAGAAGCTGAGTCGTAGTCTGGTACATGAACTCGCGCAGCGAATTCGCGTTGCCGCTGTTGTGCTGCTGCTGCTGGTTATCATGACTGGCCAGGCGTGGCGCTTCGAAGGCCACGGGCTCATTCAAGTTGATGCCCACGATACCGGAGCTCGTGGTCATGAATGGATTCGACGTGCGTCGCGTGTGGTGGAGCGTGGTACCGCGCGAGACCATTGTTCGCTGATTTGGATGATAGTGGGGACGGGGACGCGAGCGTGGGAATACTCAATAGCTACAGTGAAGGAGGTTCAGCTGATTCGGGCCTCTTGGATGAACTCCTCTGGGTTGCAGGCGTATCCATGGCGTCATGGATCAGAAGCGTCGGCGTGGCCTGGTCGGAGCTAATTTTGTGTGCGGTTCCCACACGTCGCAGGAAAGGCAACACGACATGAATTATGATGTTTCACTCGACCAATATATATAAAAATTTGACCTGAGAAGGAGCTAGCAAATCTATCGAACGCGACTGGATGCTGGATCCAGTCAGCCACAAGGCGACGCGAGCACTTACGCCTCGAGCACGCTCTGCAGGTGCTTGGCGAGACGCAGCGTCTCCTCGGCGTACTCGCGGTCGTCACCCGTGAGCGCCTCGATGTTGGCAATCTTTTCATCCAGTCGGTCCTCGACCGTGTACTCCTCTCGCTTGCAGGCCGTGAGAAAGTACACGTCGTGGTCGGCAAACTCAGCCAGCGCCTGCAGCGCGCCTTCGCAGAGATCCACATCCTCATCTTCGATGAACGCGGCGACCGCAGGCACGTAGAAGCCGGCGTTGAGCACTTGCTGGGCCGTCTTAATCGAGTTGCGGATCAGGTAGCGCAGGAAGAACAGCGCCTTCCGCTTGAGGCGGATGTCGCGGTGGGCCTCCAGATACATCTCCAGCACCTGCAGGCCATTGCACTTGTCCGAGAGGAAGCGAGCTTCAGCGGCCTTGTGGTTGCGCACGAGACACGAAATCGCCAGCAGCGCCTTCACTTGGCACGTCGTGTCTTCGTCACGCGCGAGCCCACACAGCACTTCCACGAGTCCGATTTCGACGGCGGCATCCTGGGAGAATGGGTTGTTCTGCACGACCACGGAGATCACTTCCGCAGCCATGGCGCGCGTGGAGGCGCGCTCGTAGTTCTGGATCACGCGGATCAGCGTCTCCAGGCCCTTGTTCTTGACCATGTTCATGGCGTTGTCGATCTGGTCGATACGGACGAGCAGCTCGTCCAGCAGAATGTCCTTGTAGATGGCCAGCTCCTCCTCCGAGACCTTCTCCTCCTGATCGGCCGTGATCGTCTCGCCCTCGGGCGCGAAGACGATGCTCGGGTGCTCGCCGTCCAGAATGCGCAGGATCTGGCGCACGCGCTCGTTCTCGTCCATCACGCCTTCCTTGAGCACGCGGTCGAGGAAGTCGCGGTCCTCCTTCGTCATCTCGCGCACCTCCGACGGCGCCGTGCCGTCCTGGTACTTCATGCTCCAGCGCATGAGGCCGAGCCACTTGTTTGGGTCCGCCATGGTGCTGGTCTAGTCGTTGGTGGTGGTGGTGGTGACCACGTGCGTAGCTGCTTGGGCACGAGCAGCTCAATTGGCTTTTGACTTGTTGCCGTGCTTCTTGGCCGCCAAGCAAAGACACCAACACTCACCACCCCTGGGGTACTATTCCTTCTCGAAAGTTCCGGAACAAACTTCGGAAAACCCAGTCAAAATACCGGCATTTTACCGGTATACCGTCTGTCACACCGGTATCTTCGTCTGCGGTTGTCACTTGCACACGCACCTGAAGAGATCACCCGGAAGCACGAGGAAGATGCTGTCGAGTATGCGTGCGTCTCGCGTCCTCTGTCGCACCAGCGCCTCGACGCTGCGTCGCTTCAACCACACTGATGCTCAGGTGGAACTGCGTCGCCTTCTGCGTGAGCGCGCGAGTGTCAAGGCCTTCGCTAGCACGCCAGTAGCAGACGATGTCCTGGCGGATATGCTGCGCATCGTGCAGGTCCGTTGCCATCTTGAAGCTGCTGTATTTGACCTCAACTGACTGGTCAGCTGCTCTGTTTGACTACAGAAAGCGCCGACTGGCTTCAACATGCAGCCGTACGCTGTCGTGGTCGTGCGAGAGCAAGCGGATCGCGACCGCCTGGCCGACGCCATGCTCGCGTCGAACGGCCGCAAGGTGAAGGAGGCGCCCATCGTCGCTGTGTTCGCCGCTGACCTGGGTGCGACTATAGAACCCACTAGTGGCTATCATACTTGTGCGATTGCTGACTCTTGTATGCGGGTCTGTAGAGCCCAGTCGCCGCGTGCCGCGCATCCAGAAGATGATGTATGAAAACGGCGCGTCGGGCGCCGAGATCAACAACTTGCCGCTGTTCCTGCGGCTCTTCTCAGGGGAAGGCCGCTTGGCTGGTGGCGTGCGCTCGCTCATCTCCACGGTCATGTCGCCGCTGCAGGCCGTGCCGGCTAACGTGCCGACCATCGCGTGGTCGTTTAAGCAGACCACGTTCGCGGCGTCGGCATTTCTCACGGCCGCGCACTCTTACGGACTGGCGACCTGCCCCATGGAGGGATTCGACGAGCAGCGCGTGCGCAATGCGCTAGACATTCCGGACCGCTACGCGATCCCCGTCGTCGTGTGCTGCGGATACTGCAGCGACCCGGCCGCCGACAAGGCCCGCAAGCCAACGCCGCGCCTCGAGCCCGAAGAGCTCTTTTTTGACGGCAAGTTTGGCAACTCGAGTGCCCATTGGTTTCAGAGCAAGGACAAATAAACGCACCACGTCATTCTTTGTCGAATTTGGGTTTCATACCGGATATGTTGTGCAAGTGGCAGTAGGACCCTTGAGGGTCACGGACTCACGTGACGTTGAAACATACAAACTTCGTTTAGAAGAACATTGATGGTACATTTGTTAGTACGGTGTACAACAGGCTACGCTTAGCCTCACGACTACTCTATGCATCTCTCTCACAGTTTTCTCCGCTCCTTCTCACTTCCACTTGGATGGGCTGACCAGCACTCTAAACAAGCGTTGGCGTGGAGGCCTCGACGTACTGAGGCGACGTCGCTGGCTGCTTCTTGCTCGTCTCACCGCCGACGTGGAACAGAGCCTCAATGTCCTCGAGCAGCATGCCCTTGGTCTCCGGACAGAAGTAGTACACGAAGATACCAGCACCCGTGCACGT